>PVKU01005812.1:0-115816 GCA_004027475.1 Anoura caudifer
TTTTTTTGCCTCCTACACTAGGCTGAAGGTGATAGGTACCCTTCTGACTCCTCATTGTTGCTTCCAAATCATTCACCTTCTCTCCTCCCCAAACCTCAGCTTTAAATATAATCTATGACCGTGTGTTACCCACTATCCCACTGTTGCTGTCATCTGCTCCCCTGGGGCTTTCTCCCCACCCCTTCTTGACAATTTTAGCTCCTGGCTCAAAATCACTCTAACACTATTCTACCTTAATGTTGGGTGATTTCAACAGACATGTCGGTGATATTTTCAACCTCTGGACTTTCACTTTCTTGAAATTTTCCAATGAGTTTGGCCTTTATCCCACCTCAACCACTAATTTGTATGGTCACACCTGAGACAGAGCTACTTAGTTTGGGCCACAGGCCAGTGCTAGTAGGCACACTCTTATTAGTGATCCATATGAGATAAGCATGGAAAATCTAAAGTAAGCATTTAGAAACTTTTATGGCAGTTTGATCACTGTGACATCCAACCATGTGATGAGTGCTTTTTTTGATCAGTGTATTTTACATGTCTTTAAAACATTTTTTTATTTGTTCTAGTTGTGTGTATGTGCATGTGTCTGTGGTTTGCAACAGACTGGATGAGAGGAAAAAAGAAAAAGACTTGGTTCATCACCACAGCCGGCTTGAAAGGCCCTGTCTAGCCCTTGTCAGTACCAGTGACTGTTTCTGTGACATAACCTCTGTTTCACAAATTCCAATTCTATCATCTTTTATTGGACCTTTAGCAGTTGTTTGACCTACCTGAACCTCCAATTCATTAATTTTATTACTTTTGCATTAACTTTTTTGCCCTTTGTTCCATCCTTACTCAGGTTACTTTCCATAGCCAGTAATTATCATCACACCCTCCCCTTTCTTATTTCTCTTTCACTTCATCATACTCATTTGGCAAAATCTTGAAGCTGAATAAATCCACCTTTCCACCTGTTCTGGGTTTGTGCTTATGGAGCTGAACAAGCTGGACAAAAATGCTTTAAATACCTGTCAAGAGCTTCATTTGGACCCTTATGTTGTCCAGAATTCATATTCTACTTTCTTTGTCCATTCGTTCCCTGTTCTCCTCAATGGCTATTTCATACCTTCTCCTTTTTCCTCAAATGACTGATACCTCATTCTCCATTTCCTCTCTCAAATAATGGCCTTGCTCCCTACCTCAGACATCTTAGATTCTTAGCTTGTAGCTTCTACACACTCCCACTGCCACATCTACTGTACCTTTATCATCTGCACTCACATAGTCTGTTACCATAGATGCTCTAATTACTATTCATGCTCTTATATGAAGCCAAAAGCTCTCCTTGTACATAAGAACCCATTCTCTCTTGCTTATTCAGAGAAATCACCCCAGTGTTTCCCTCTCTACTGAGTCATTCTTTCTGGACAGAAGTAGGCTGTTGTTGCTCATACCTTAAAAACAAAGCAAAACAAAAGGTATCTTAATATCACTTTAACCATCATCTACTAGGCTATGTATTTACCTTGCAGCTGAACTCCTCAGAAGGTTGTCTACACAATCTTCAGTTTCTTACTGCACTCTCTCTGAAATCCATGCTCACAGAGAAAACATCTGAAATAGCTTTTTTCACCATTGCCAAAAACCTCCATATGGAGAAATCTAGTGCTCCTGGATTTCTTAGGAAGAAATCTTAATTCTCCTCTTTCTTTCTTCTTAATATATTTTATTGATTATGCTATTGCAGTTGTCCCATTTTCCACCCTTCACTCCCCTCCACTCTGCACACCCCCTTCCACCCACATTCCCCACCTTTAGTTCATGTCATACATATAAGTTCTTTCGCTTCTACTTTTTCCATACTATTCGTACCCCCCCCCCTGTCTATTTTCTACCTACCATCTATGCTACTTATTCTCTGTACCTTTTCCCCCTCTCTTCCCCTCCCACTCCCCTGTTGATAACTCTCCATGTGATCTCCATTTCCGTGGTTCTGTCCCTATTCTAGTGTTTGCTTAATTTGTTTTTGTTTTTGCTTTTAGGTTCAGTTGCTAATAGCTGTGAGTTTGTTGTCATTTTACTGTTCATAATTTTGATCTTCTTTTTCTTAGATAAGTCCCTTTAACATTTCATATAATAAGGGCTTGGTGATGATGAACTCCTTTAACTTGACCTTATCTGAGAAGCACTTTATCTGTCCGTCCATTCTAAATGATAGCTTCGCTGGATAGAGCAATCTTGGATGTAGGTCCTTGACTTCATGACTTGGGCTACTTCTTTCCAGCCCCTTCTTGCCTGTAAGGTCTCTTTTGAGAAATCAGCTGACAGTCTGATGGGAACTCCTTTGTAGGTAACTCTCTCCTTTCCTCTTGCTTCTTTTAGGATTCTCTCTTTATATTTAATCTTGGGTAACATAATGATGATGTGCCTTGGTGTGTTCCTCCTTGGGTCCAACTTCTTTGGGACTCTGAACTTCCTGGACTTCCTGGAAGTCTATTTCCTTTACCAGATTGGGGAAGTTCTCCTTTATTATTTGTTCAAATAACTTTTCAATTTGTTTCTCTTCTTCTTCTCCTTCTGATACCCCTATAATTTGGATGTTGGAATGTTTAAAAATATCCTGGAGGTTCCTAAGCCTCTCCTCATTTTTTTTTTTTTGAATTCTTGTTTCTTCATTCTTTTCTGATTGGATGTTTCTTTCCTCCTTCTGGTCTGCACCATTGATTTGAGTCCCAGTTTCCTTCCCATCACTGTTGATTCCCTGTACATTTTCATCTAATTTGTCATCAAATTTAACCAATTCTGTGAGCATCCTGATTACCAGGGTTTTGAACTGTGCATCTGATAGGTTGGCTACCTCTTCATTGCTTAGTTGTATTTTTTCTGGAGCTTTGATCTGTTCTTTCATTTGGGCCACTTTTTTTTTTGTCTTGACACGCCTGTTATGTATGAGAGGCGGAGCCTTAGGTGTTCACCAGGGTGGATAACCCACATTGCTGGGTTGTGACGCTGTGTGTGGGGGAGTCCAAGAGGAAACAGTGGCACTTGCTCCATTCTCTGCCAGATTTCAGTCACTTCCCTCATGCTCATAAACAAAGTGGGCCCTTCTGGTGCTGATTCCCAGGTGGGTGGGTTTGTGTATGTTCTAGGACCCTGTGGGTCTCTCCAACAAACTCCCCTGTGAAGCTGGGAGTTTCTCCTGCTGCCACCTCAGCCCCCATGGGTGTTTTCAATTGGTGTTTGAGGCTTTAGTTCCCCGAGCTGGGACCCAGGGTTGTGAGGTCTGTCTTGCTCCCTAGGTGTTCCTCCCGGTTTATCTGCATGCAAATGTGGGACTGCCCACTCTGCCAGCTGCCACCATGCTGCAAGTCCTCTTCAATCGGCTGCCCATCTTCACCCCTCCTACCAGTCTGGATGAATGTGTCTTCTTTAACTCCTCATTCGTTGGACTTCCATACAGTTTGATTTTTCTGTCAGTTCTGGTTGTTTTTTGTTTTTAAATTGTTGTTGTTCTTCTTTTGGTTGGTAGACACAGAGTGTCTACCTATGCCTCCATCTTGGCTGGAAGTCCGTCTCTCTTTCTTGATCTATTAGAATTTGACATAGTTGATCAACTCTCTTCTTCAAATCTTGGAACATTTGGTCTTTTGGTTTTCCTTCTACCTTGCTGGCCATTATCTGCAATAACCTTTGCTGGTTCTTCATCTTCAACCACTTCAGACTGGAATATTCCAGGACTCTGACTTTGGTCTTTTCTATTTGCACTTATTTTCTTGGTGACATCATACTATCACATGACCTCAAAATCCATGTATATAAAAACTCTCAAGTTTATATATCCTAACAGACTTCAATCTTAAATTCCAGGCTTGTGTATCAAAATGCTTACTCAACATCTGCTTTTAGATGTTTAAGTAGACAACTTACATTTTCTTTTAAATTTTTAAAAATATTTTATTTATTTATTTTTTAGAGAGAGAGGAAGGGAGGGAGAAAGAGGAGAGAAACATCACTGTGTGCAAGAGGCAGTGTGTGGTTGCCTCTCATGTGCTCCCCACTGGGGACCTGGCCCACAACCTAGGGCATATACCCTGACTAGGACTCAAACCGGAAACCCTTTGGTTCACAGGCCAACACTGAATCCACTGAGCCACGCTAGCCAGAGTGATTACTCATATTTTCTATGGGGATATTGAACTATTGGTCTTTGCTCACAAGGTCCCATATCCACAGCCTTTTCATTTTAGTGGATGGTGACCTCATTCTTCTAACTGTTCGATCCAAAAACCTGGCCATCATCCTCCATAATCTCTTTCTCTTATATCCCACACCCAATTCATGTGAAAATCTTGTTAGTTCCATTTTTAAAACATATCTAGAATTCACCCACTTATCATCATCTCTGCTGTGGCCACCCAGGAGCATACCATCACTATTTCTTGTCTGGATTACTGAAACAGCATTCTGAACCTCATGGTCTATTCTCTACCCAGCTGCCAGAGTGATGTCTTAAATGGTAAATTATATTGTGCTAGCTGTCTTCTGAAAACCCAGCAATGACTCCTATTCTATTTAAAGTAAAAGCAAAAATCCTTTGCATGTTCTACAGGGCAGTAAGAAATTTGGCCCCACCATTACCTCTCTGATCCCCTCTCTTACCATTCTTTTACCCTGACCACTCTACCCTAGCCACATGGTCCTCTTTGTTATGCTCCAAATATATCAGGCATGATCCTCCTTGGAACCTTTATGTAAACCTGCTGTTCCTTCTGTCTGAAATGCTCCTCTCTCAGATGCCCACATGGCTCTTCTTTCAGCTCCTTCACATCTTTGCTCAAATATCACAAGTCAAGGTGCCTACCCTGATCATCTTACCTGTAACTGTAATCTGACTTTCTCTCTTCACTGGTACTCCTAATCCTCCTACCCTGCTCTGCTTTTCTTTATCACTTTCTAACACACAATACAAGCTATTTCTTTATGTTTATTTGCAATATTTGTTTTCTTCACAAGAATCCCTCAAGGCAAGATTTTTGTTTATATACATGTATCCCAAGTACCTAAAACAGTCCTTGGCACATGATAGGCACCAAGCACATATTTGTTGAATGAATGCATAAATGAATTAAATTGAATGAAGCCAAGGCTTAATGAAAAATCATTTGAGAATTTTTGTTTGTAGAATCAATCAGTGAATGTGGGAAAGATGAGAGGACGAAGAGAAACCCCCAACTGTGAACAGTGTCAATCTTGGTTGAGGAGAGTAAAGATTCAAATAATTCATTAATCATATATCTCATGTCATAGTAGGAGACTTCAACATACTATTTTCAACTGTTATAGGAAATAGAGGACTTAAACAACACTATAAACCATTAGACCAAGTAGATGTATACAGAACACTCCACCCAACAACAGCAGAATATACCTTTTTCTCAAGTGACTTCCTGAACATTCTCTAAAAAGATCATGTGTTATGTTACAATACAAGTCTCCACTAAATTTAAAAGATTAAAATCATACAAAGTACCTTTTATGACCACAATGGAATGAAACAAGAAAAGTAGAAAATCAAAAATATGTGTAAATTAAACAACCAACCAATAAGTCAAAGAAAAAAATCACACTGGAGGTTAGAAAATACCTTGAGACATATGAAAACAAAAATACAACATTCCAAAATGTAAGGGATTATTCAAAGTAGTGCTAAGAATGCAATTATAGTTGTAAATGTATACATTAAAAAAGAAGAAAGATCTCAAATTAATAACCTAACCTTACACCGAAAAGAAGAGCAAACTATACCCAAACCTAGAAGAAAGAAGGAAATAATAAAGATCAAGGCTGAGATAAATAGAGAACTTAAAAAATCCATAAAACCAAAACCTGGTTTTTCATAAAGATCAGTCCAACCCTTTAGATTAACTAAGATAAAAAAGAGATAGAAGACTCAAATCATTAAAATCATAAATGAAAGTTGAGATATTACTACTAATTTTACAGAACTAAAAATGATTTTAAGAATACTATGAATGTTTATATGCCAGTAGATTGAATAACCTAGATGAACTAGACAAATTCCTAGAAATGCACAGTCTAACAAAACTAAATTATGAAAAATAGAAAATCTGAATAGTCCTATATTAAGGAGATTGAATCAGTAATCAAAAGCCTACCAACACAGAAATGCCCTGGACCAGATGGCTTCACTGGTAAATTCTACCAAACTTAAATAAGAGCAAACAACAATCCTTTCCAAACTCTGCTAAAAATTGAAGAAGTTCTGGCCAAGATGCAGGCATTGGTAGAAACATTGTGCTTCCTTGCACAACCAAAAGAAGGATAACAAACAATTTAAAACAATAATGACCACAACTGCCATAAGAGCAAACTGCATGGAACTCTGACAACCAAGGAGTTAAAGAAACATTCATCCATTCTGGTATGAGAGGCAGAGACGGGCAGCTTGGCAGGCAGCGAGGACCCATGGCAAGGCAGTGGGAGGTGCAGGTGAGGAGAGGCTGGTGGACTGGGAAACTGAAGTCTCAAAACCTCTAGTTGTAAAATACTGTGTAAAATATTGTAGGTTTCAAAGGCTCATAGGAGAGTTCGTTGAAAAGTGGGGCTAGAGCAGAGCGAATGAATGGCATTGTTCCCTCCCAGTCCCCTCCCCCACAGGCAGTGCCATAACATAGCAAAGAGAGTTGCCCCTCCATGGCACATACCTAAGGCTCTGCCCCCTTACAACATAACAGGTGCACCAAGACAAAGAAATATGGTTCAAATGAAAGAACAGAACAAAACTCCAGAAAAAGAGCTAAGCAACAAGGAGATAGACAACCTATCTGATACAGAGTTCAAAACACAAACACTGGTAATTGTGATGCTCACAGAATTTATTGAGCTTGGTTGCAAAATAGAAGAAGAAATGAAGGCTACACAAAGTGAAATAAAGCAAAATATACAAGGAACCAACAGTGAAGGGAAGGAAACTGGGACACAAGTCAATGATTTGGAACAAAAGGAAGAAATAAATATCTAACTGGAACAGAATAAACAAACAAGAATTTTAAAAAATGAACAGAAGCTTAGGAGCCTTTGGGACAACTTTAAGTGCTCCAACATCTGAATCATAGGGGAGCCAGAAGGGGAAAAGGAAGAGCAAGAAATGGAAAACATATTTGAACAATTAATGAAGGAAAACTTCCCCAATCTGTCAAAGGAAATAGACTTCCAGGAAGTCCACAAAGCTCAGAGAGTCCCAAAGAAATTGGACCCAAGGGGGAACACACCAAGTCTCATCACAATTAGGTTACTTAAGATTAAAGATAAGGAAAGACTCTTAAAAGCAGCAAGAGGAAAGGAAAAAGTTACCTACAAAGGAGTGCCCATAAGACAGACTATCAGCTGATTTCTCAAAAGAAACCTTACAGGCAAGAAGGGGCTGGAAAGAAGTATTCAAAGTACTGAAAGGCAAGTACCTACATCCAAGATTACTCTATCCAGCAAAGCTATCCTTTAGAATGGAAGGGCAGATAAAGTGCGTCCCAGAGAAGGCCAAGTTAAAGGCATTCATGACCCCCAGGCCCTTACTATGTGAAATGCTAAGGGGACTTATCCAAGAAATAGAAGATCAAAAACTATGAACATAAAATGACAACAAACTCATAACCATCAACAACTGAACCTAAAAAACAAAAACTCAGAAAACAACTAGAACAAGAACAGAATCACAGAAATGGAGATCACATAGAGGGTTATCAGCAGTGAAGGGGAGGGGGAAAATGGTGGGGGAAGGTACAGGGAATAAGAAGCATAATTTGTAGGCACAAAATAGACAGGGGTAGGTTAAGAGTAAGAATAGGAAATAGAGAAGCCAAAGAACTTATATGAACAACCCATGGACATGAACTAAGGGTGGGGGAAAATGCTGGAGGGGGGTGCAGGGCAGAGGGGGGATAAAGGGGAGAAAAAAATTGGGACAGTGGTAATAGCATAATCAATAAAATATACTTAAAAATATCCAAATCAATAAAGTTATTGGAGAAAATTTTAAAAAATGAAGAAGGAACACTTTCTAACTCATTCTATGAGGCCAGCATTACATGGATACCAAAACCAGACAAAGACATGACAAGAAAAGAAATTTATAGATTAATATCCCTGATGAATATTGATGTAAATATCCCCAATAGAACACTAGGAAATTTAATTCAGCAGCATATTTATAGATTATGCACTTTGACTAACTGGCATTTATTTCCAGAATGCAAACTTGGTTCAATGTAATGAAAAGCAATCAATGTAACATACCACAGTAGTTGAATAAAGAAAAAAAACCTACGTGATCACCTCAATTAATGCAGAAAAAGCAATTTAACATTCTCAACAACCTTTACTGATTAAAAAAAAATGAATAAACTGTGGCCTGGTGGCTCAGTTGGTTGGAGTGTCATCCTGTACACCAGTAGGTTGTGGGTTCAATCCTTGGTCAGGGTATATACCTAGCTTTTGGGTTCCATCCCTGTTTGGGGTGCATACAGGAGGCAACTGATTGATGTTTCCCTCTCACATTGATGTTTCTCACTCTCTCTCTCTCCCCCCTCTGTCTGTTTCCCTTCTTCTCTCTCTAAGATCAATAAACATATCTTTGGGTAAGGATTTAAAAAATTAATGAATTACATACAGAAGGAAACTTCTTTGTCACAATAAAGGCCATATATGAAAAACCCATAGCTAACATCATACTCAATGGTGAAAGTCTGAAACCTTTTTCTCTATGATCCAGAACAAGACAAGAATGCCCATTTTGCCACTTCTACTCAACATAGTACCGAAGTTTTAAGACAGAGCAATTAGGCAAGAAAAAGATTAGGCATCCAAATTGCAAAAGAAGAAGTAAAATTATTTCTATTCACAGACAACATGATTTTATATGTAGAAATCCCTAAAGATTCCACATATGGTAAAACAGAAATAATAAATTCAGCAAAGTTGCAGAATATAAAATCAATGTGCAAAAGCCAGTTGAATTTCTTTACATGAATAATGAACAATTGAAGAAAGGAATTAAGAAAAAATTCTACTTAGAATAGTATCAAAAATAATAAACTACTTAGGAATAAATTTAATAAAGGTAGAGACTGGAAACTCAAAACATTGCCAAAAATTTATAGAAGGCATAAGTAAATGGAAAATCATCTTATGTTCATGAATTGTCAAGATGATGATATACTCAAAGTGATCTGCAGATTCTAGGTAATCCCCATCAAAAATACAAATGGCATTCTTTGTAGAAATAATAAAACCAATCTAAACATTTGTGTGTAATCTCAAGGGACCCAGAATAGCCAGAACAATCTTGAAAAAGAAGAACATGGTGGAGGGTCAAATGCTCTGATTTCAAAGCCTATTATAAACCTATAGTAATCAAAGTAGTATCATTCTTCCTGGGGCATAAGGACAGACATATAGACAAATGAAATAGAATAGAGAGCCCAGAAGTAACCCATCACATCTTGGGTCAATGATTTCCAACAAGAGCATCAAGTTCACAACAAATGATGCTGAGAAAATTGGGGAAAAGAAAAGTCTTTTCAACAAATGCTGCTGAAAAAAATGGATACTCACATGCAAAGATTGAAGTTGTAACATGATCTTATGCATTTATAAAAATTAAGTCAAAATGAATTAAAGACCTAAGTGTAAGAACTAAAACTAAAGATTCTTAGGGAAAAAAACACAGGGGAGAATCTTCATGACCTTGGATTTGACAATGATCTCTTAAATGTGATATCAAAAGGACAGAAAACAAAAGAAAAAGTAGATAAATTGGATGTCAACAAAATTAAAAACTTTTATGCATCATAAAATAATGGACAATATCACTAGTTCAAAACCACAATGAGATACCACTTCAAACCCATTAGAATGGCTATTTTGAACAAAGAAAATAATTAACATTGACAAGGATGTGTGGAAATTGGAACTGTTGTACAGCCCTTATGCATTGTTGGTAGGTATGTGAAATGGTGTAGCCATGATGGAAAACAATATACATGGTGGTCTTCAAAAAATTAAATGTAAAATTACCATGTAATCCAGTAATGCCATTTCTAGGTATATACCCAAAAGAATTAAAAGCAGGGAGCCAAACAAATACTTGTACCACAGTGTTCTTAGAAGCATTATTAACAATAGCCAAGAGGTGGAAACAATCTAAATGTACATTGACAGATGAATGAATAAACAAAATGTGATGTATATATACAATAGAATATTAGTCAATATTAAAAGGGAATGAATTCTGATATATGTGAAATTATGGATATATCTTGAAAACATTATGGTACATGAAAAAAGTCAGATGTAAAAAGTCAAATATTTCCCCAGCCAGTGTGGCTCAGTTAGTTGGACATTGTCCTGCAAACTGAAAGGTTGCCAGTTTGATTCCTGGTCAAGACACATGCCTGAGTTTCAGGTTCAGTCCCTGGTAGGGCATGTATGGAAGACAAGCAATCAGGTTTCTCTTTCACATCGATGTTTCTTTCTCTTTCTCCCTCCCTTCCCCTCTCTCTAAAATCAGAAATAAAAATTAAAATAAACAAGTCAGATGTTGCATAACTCTACTTACATGATGTTCCTAGAGTAAGCAAATTTATAGAGAAAGTATAACCCAAGTTACCAGGGCTTTGGTTGGGGGCAGGGTGGAGTTTGGTGTATTATTATTTAATGGTTCAGAGATTCTGTTTGAGAAGATGAAAACGTTCTAGAAATAGATAGGGACAATGGTTGCAAACCGTTGTGAATGTATTTAATGTCACTATAATTTACCACAATATAAAGGTAAAATATGAAGCCCTGACCAGCATAGCTCAGTTGGTTGAGCATCAGCCTAAAAAGTGAAAGGTTACTAGTTTGATTCCTGGTCAGGGCACAGGCCTGTGTTGCAGGCCAGGTCTCTGGTTTGGGCCATGCAAGAAGCAACTACCTGATATTTCTCTCCCTTCCCCTCTCTCTAAAATAAATAAATAAATAAATAAATACAATCTTTTTTAAAAAAATAAAAAGATAAAATATGAGGTACTAGGGTTGAGAAAAGAAGTAAAATTTCAAAAGAGCTTCCCAGAAGTTAATACCAAATGAAATTTGTAAAAGAGTATACACTTTAAGAGCTAAGTATATTCTAAGTATATTCTCTATACTTAGAATAAGACTCTAAGTATATTCTCTCAGGGCAGAATAGACACTGCTGATAATAAAGTAAGAGACCTAGGGAACAGAATTAAAAAAGTAGACAAAACATAATTGAAATAGTTAGAATCTAAAAGAATTAGAAAGAGGGGCGGTGGGCTGGGATGGGAGTAAAAGATAGAAAACTGTACAAGAACAACAATTAAAATAAATTTAAAAAAAGAAAAAATAAATAAAATCATAAAAAAATAGAAAGAAAACAATAGATGGCAACAATCAAGCAGAAAAAAAAATCCAGTATACAAATAATAGAAATAGTTTCCCTAAAAAAGAAAATTGAAGTAATAGAACAAAAAATATATTTACATATTTAATTTAAGAAGTCTTTCAGAAATAAAAGAAATATAAATATACAAAATAAATGGCTGCATCATGTCCAATAAAAAATTGACTCAAAAACATATTCTAATAATTACTGGATTTAAAAGATAAAGGGAGTATACTTAATGAAAGCATGCAAAATAATTAAGTAACTCAAAGGGAAAATTAGGCTGCCCTCTAGTTTCCACGGCTATTTAATATTTCACAATAGAGGAGCAAAGTCTACACAATTTTAATGAAAAGAAAGTATGAGGAAAGTTTTATACCTAGCCCAACTGTGCTTTAGGTACAAAGCCAACACAAAAATGTTTTTGAGTGTGCAAGAATTAAGGAAATACAGCTCTGACTGGTGTGGCTTGTGGTCTGGGCATCATAGTACAAACCAAAATGTCACCAGTTTGATCTCTGGTCACACACCTGGGTTATAGGACAGGTCCCCAGTTGGGGGCATGCAAGAGCAACCAATCGATCTTTCTCTCCCTCTCTTTCTCCCTCCCTTCCCCACTCAAAAAATAAAATAAAATAAAATAAAGAAATACAGTTTTTATAATCCCCTTTAATGGGGGTTACCAGGAATTTTTTGATGGTGCTTGACAAAATAGAGCTCCCTAAGCCCTCCCCACTTCAGGGGGTCTAGAATGGAGACTGTAGATCAGGAGATTCTCAAGTGTGTTGGGGGATCAATTTGGGGCAAAGACTCCCCAGCAGCCAAGGGCCTCCCTTCCTGTCACTAGGGCTGGTGGTCCAGGGGGCTCTTATTCCTTGGAGGCCATATGGACCATAAGGCCCACCACCCTGTTGCTGTAGCCAAATTGATTGTCATACCAGGAAATGAGCTTGACAAAGTGGTCATTGAGGGCAATGCCAGTCCTGGCATCAAAGGTGGAGGAGTGGGTGTCACTGCTAAAGTCGCAGGAGACAACCTCATTCTTGGAATAACCCAGGATGCCCCTGAGGGCACTCTCTGATGCCTGCTTCTCTACCTTCTTGATGTCATTGTATTTGGCAGCATTCTCCAGGCAGCAGGTCAGATCCACAACCTACACATTGGGGGTGGGGACATGGAAGGCAATGCCTGTGAGCTTCCACTAAGCTCAGGGATGACCTTGCCCACAGCCTTGGCAGTGCCAGCAGAAGTAGGGATGATGTTCTAGGCAGCCCCTCAGCCTTCACACCACAGCTTCCCAGAGGGGACATTCACAGTCTTCTGGGTGGCAACGATGGCATGGACTGTGGGCATGAGTTCCTCCTCAATGCCAAAGTTATCATGGATGACCTTGGCCAGGGGGATCAAGAAGCTCATGGTGCAGGAGGCATTGATGACAATCTTCATGGAGTTGTCATATTTGTCATGGTCCACACTCATCACAAATATGGGAATATCCACAGAAGAGGCAAAGATGATGAAACTCTTGGCCCCTCCCTGCAAGATAACCCCAGCCTTCTCCATGGTAGTGAAGAGACCAGTGAACTCCACAACATATTCAGCACCAGCATCACCCCATTTGATGTTGGCGGGATCTCACTCCTGGAAGGAGGACATTGGTTTTCCATTGATGACAAACTTCCCATCCTCAGCCTTGAATGTGTCTTTGAACTTGCTGTGAGTTGTGGCAGACCTTTCTGTGTGGCATGGGCCCAGCTCCCACTCAGAGATGCACAGGACCCATGACCACAAATAGGTTCTCTTGTGGGTAATCAGATTTGCAATATACCAAGGCTGCTTTGAGCCTTGCTTTTACTGTAACTTCCTAAAATCCATGCTAAACTTTGCAGGGACCAGTGTAACTGGCTCAACCACTTTTGCCTTTTCATTTGCTAATATCCTTCTTCTGTGATGTGATGAGGGGCAGTGGCTCCTTTTTTGTAACCTGTGCATAGTGAGTGAGGACCATCTTGTAATGTGAGGAGAAATAAAATAAAGGCCTGTCATGGCAGAGGCTGCGGCTTTTGCTCCCCCTGAGAGAAAAGCCATGCTGTCCTCCTTTTTCCTCCACTGCATTTGGTAGTCTGTGTGTATGTTTTATTTCATCTATAATGATGCAGACACTACTAGCCTGTGTCCGCATCAGCTGGAGCCTCGGAACAGGGACTCAGAGGCGATGAGCCATCATCATTATGGACAACACACCAACTTGGTGGGAATACGCACACTTCAGCCCAAGGTAAGGGCCAATGACCCCAAGTGCTGTCCGGGAATGTCATCAGATGTGTTGGATTCAGAGGAATAGGATTTTCTTCCTAGGTCACTATCTCTTGCAACCGCTTTACAACTCTACCTTCTTTAGTAAGCAGAAGCTTTGCTCCCTCTCCCAAGCTTTTGCCAGGAGGCAACCTCAACCAAGGCCTGGGCTTGGGAGAAACAGCAAAGATTTTCCCTTTAATCAGCTTTAAAAACATCAACTAGTTACAGGACAGTTTACAGGCATCTCAGCAAATTCTTTCTTTTAAGCCAAGTCTTGCGGCCCATTAAAAATTTCTTTGAAGGTTTCTGTGGACCTCAGCCACAGGGAATGGGCTAAGAACTAGAGCAATGTTTTAAGCTAGTTCAGCAGTTATGGGCTGTTGAATGACTCCTACATAAGGGATTTTGGCAGCTGTTGCGAGTCTCATGGATGGCTGGGTGAACTTGGCAGCAGCACGCCTTCAGGAGTGCGCCCCACCTCATGCCCCACATGATGTGCATGGTGATCTGCAATCCGCCGCTCATCCCCTGTTGGGGCTGGCTCATGCCGAGGCTGAGTTGCACCCGCCAAGGCCAAGTTGCATGCACCATGCTCCGGGGATGCATGCCCCTGGCAGGGACCCGTGGGATGCTGCAGTGTCACCTGCTGCCTCGTGGGTCTCTTCACCTGGCTGAGCAGCTGGGCAGAGAGGAGATTGGTTTTCCTCACCTCTTTTTCCCCCCAGTCCAGTGCACGCTGGGGGAGACCTTCCCCACGCACAGACATGCCAGTGCATTTGCAACCATTAAAAAAAAAAAGTAAAGTAAATGTATTTGCCAGTAGAGAAAAAACTGTTTCTGAGAGTTGTGAATGTGTTCATAAATTTGTCAATCTAAAGCATGCGATAAATGGGATAGGGGGTGTGACATGTTAAAAAATATTAAAAGTCCTCCTTGTTTATACCAGAGCTGTGACCTTTATTGTAAAAATGAAATATAGGTATATTGTCTTCCGTGTAAAACTAGCCCTTTTCCACAGAAGACAAAGTAACATTTTTTAACTCAGTACCTGTAAACACTGATCGTTTCCTTGGGGATGAACTGGCTATTCTCCCGAAGGGAACAGTTAATCAATAGAGTCACAAAAGGTCCTTGGCGCGCAACCATTTTTTTGTCTAAAACATATTTTTTCAGAGCACCTACCCCCACTCCCATCTTTCCCACTTTCCTTGTAAACTGCGAATGCATTGCAGCTTGCAGAAACAGCAAGGGGCCTGTCTTTCCAAGCTAAGCAAATTATTAAAGAATGTTCTGATTGCCAAGCCCATTGGCTTGAGGCCTTTCGTCAGTCAGGATGGCCTCAGCAAATTAAAACTGATAGTGGCCCTGTATACCTTGCTCATTCTACTCAGGTTTTCTTCAGCGTTGGAACATCCAACATAAAATAGGGATATCTTACAGTCCAACCGGTCAGGCAATTGTGGAACGGGCTCCTCATACTTTTAAAAATCTTCTTAAACAGAAAAAGAGGGAGTCATTCCCCCCAAATTTGATTATGTTAGCCCTGTTTACCTCTAATTTTCTAAATTGTGATGAATCACTTTGTACTCCAATTGAGAAACATTTTCAGAAGAAGGAGCCAAAGTCATCTTATCTTCAGGTTTTATATAGAGATTCACTGGGAGATGGCTCTTGGCAGGGCCCTGTAGATCATTTAACTTGGGGAAGAGGGTGTGTGTGTTTCCATCCCTACAGATCCTGCCTGGCTGCCAGCCAAAAGAGTAAAGCCTTATCGTGAGCGGGACAGACACCAAGCTCTGCTATCTGGAGCTGAGAACCAATTGGCTGACAGACCAGATGGCCCAGCTGACCCTGAACAACCAGAAGGAAAATGGACATTTACACCGTCACTCATAGGCCTGGGCCTGCCAATGGAGGAGGATGGGGACTGCTCCAATGACAGGAGCTGAGGCTCAGGCACCTCCTGCAGAGGGTAACAACCCCTCGATGCCCCATAATGTTCAATGGTTGAACCCTAAAAACTGTTTCAATGGACTGAACTTACAAGTTTGGGTCCTAGCAGACCTTGGATCCCCCTTTGTCTTAATCCTTATTTGTGCTTTACTATATATATATATATATATATATATATATATATATATATATATATATATATATATATATATAAAGGTTGTTTTCTTAAGATTGTATTCAGGAACAGCAAATAGTAGGTTTCACAGGCTTAACAGCTACTATTGCATTTACAAACAAAAAAAAATGGGGAGATTAGATGTTGGGACCTGCCCTGCCTGGTCTCAGAGGTTATAATCCCCCATGGCTGGGCTGAGTAAGAGCCCAAGGGACCCACTTCTTCTGGGTCTGTTCTGCCAAGAGGATCTGAGCCACTAAGGAAACAGAGCTTATCTCCCTGGCAGGAGCTCGGCTTCTGCTTCATCCAGATCTGGCCTCCAATGCTTGGTCAGTTAGCCAATGATGGGTAAGATTCCCTCAAGGGAGGGGTCACCTAAGATAGGCATGACCACGTGGAAAGCCCTCAAGGAAGGACTCAGGGGGCTACAGCAAAAAGAGGGTGATGGACCCTTGCCCCTCTGCTATTCTGACATAGCCTGAGTCCTCATTCTGTCTGCAAGAAGTCTCCACTTAAGCCTGAAACAATGCCAGAGGTGGGTGCGGCCCTGTGCTGGAAAGGGCAGATTCCCTGGGGAAATCAGGCCTAAGAAAGAAAGCATAAAATCCTATGAAACCTACTTCGCTGATACCCTCAATTTAAATAAGGGTCCAAGCCTGATATAGTTTGTTTCCCCAGAATTTTAAGGCCCTTTAGCTATTTAACCCTGACTCAAAATAGGCCCTCAGAGTTCTTTGAATGTTATCTCTGTGACTGTTACTGCCTGACAATGATTGTTTGGGCTTAATCTGAAAATGTGGGTCCTTGGAACCACTGGTTGCTTACTGGTTATAATAATGCCCTGTGTACTTTGATGTATTTGCAAATTATTTTCCCAGGGTCGTGTGGGAGACCAGCAAGTGGCAAGCTTTGTGGGATCATAGGGTTCTATTAAAACAAAAGGGGGGAGATGTGGCACACCCTTCTGCATGGCGTGGGCCCAGCTCGCACTCTGAGATGCACAGGACCCACGCCCACAGATAGGTTCTCTCATGGGTAATCAGATTTGCAGTATACCTAGGCTGCTTTGAGCCTTGCTTTCACTGTAACTTCCTAAAATCCATGCTAAACTTGCAGGGACCAGTGTAACTGGCTCAACCACTTTTGCCTTTTCATTTGCTAATATCCTTCTTCTGTGATTGATGAGGGGCAGTGGCTCCTTTGTTGTAACCTGTGCACAGTGAGTAAGAACCATCTTGTAATGTGAGGAGAAATAAAATAAAGGCCTGTCATGGCAGAGGCCGCGGCTTTTGCTCCCCTTGAGAGAAAAGCCATGCTGTCCTCCTTTTTCCTCCACTGCATTTGGTAGTCTGTGTGTATGTTTTATTTCATCCATAATGATGTGGACACTGCTAGCTGGTGTCTGCATTAGTGAGTAAAGTCATACTGGAACGTGTAGACTGTACAGTTGAGGTCAGTGAAGGGATCATTGAAGGTGACAATATCTACTTTGCCAGAGTAAAAAGTAGCCCTAGTGACCAGGTGTTCATTATGGCCAAATCTGTTCATTCCAACCTTCACCATTGTGTCTCAGGTTTGAGTCTGGCCCTGTGCAGCTACCTGTAGAACAGGAGGAGCAGAGAACCTATAACCTTTTTTCAAAGTTGTTAATAGATGATTGAGAAACAATAATGAAAGAACTGATATGACCATGGAATCCATTGAAATGTGGGACTAAGTTGAAAATAAATGTGGGAGTTATGGTTATAGAATATAATACAAATAATATAAATTCTGGCAGTGAAAATGATATAACTAACAAAAGTTGAGAAAGAGAAAGAAGGTGGAAAGTAGGGTAAATATGCTGATTTCTTCCATATTTATAGCTGGCAGTCAAAAATATCATTTAAGTTGATAAATGAAGCACAGTGATCTGTATTTAAAACTTAAAAAGTAAAGGTTGAAAACAATATTATCTATTAAAATTGGATGTGGGGAAAGTGGATTTACGTAAATTCCATAATGTTTATAGAAGTGAATAAAAAATACTCTTGAAAGATCCCAGGAAATAGTGCATGTTGTGACAAGAAAATCTAACCACTAACTATATTGTAAATGTATGAAACAACCTCACTGCCTGGAGCTAGGGAACAGGTGCTGACTCAGTAACTTTGGACTCATGGACTCTGTAAGACTAAAAGCAAGGGAACTGAAAAAGTCATGGTACTCTAGTTGATAAAGTGATTCCCCATTAGGATTAGGGTTAACATTTTGAGATAGCTCTACAAGTATACTGAAACTGAACAATTAAATAAATGGATGGTGGGTGATGGGAGCCAGGTTTCTCACTGTTGGAGTGAGAATTTACAGATAAATAAGGGGAGACTAGAATGATCCATGTGGCAAGAGATTAGAATTGGAAACATCCTGTTTAACATAATATAGATTCAGATGTTTATATATAAAGAAATATTTGTAGTTATGCATCTGTATACAGGTTAAGCATATGCACATGTATTTATTTGGTCTGTCATCTGACAGGGCCTGAATGAATTGACACTCTAGTGGCAACCAACAAGCACACATAAGGCCCAAGTGTTGGTTTTTAATACTATTCTTCAATTAAAAGGAACCAGGGATTCTTGGAGAAATGGCTAATTCTAGGACTGTGTCAGGAAATATACAAGATGATCCTGGAGCATCTTGTAGTGCCAGAAAGTAAGGAAGTGTGGAAAAGGAAAAACCAACATTGATTGGTCAAAGGCCACAGGAGCCAACTAAAAGCTCCCAGTGACCAAAGCTGGAGCAATTTGAGTAACAAAATAAAGGAACATTGCATTATAACCCAAAATATAAAAAAAATAGTAGGTAAAGGTTGAAAACTTTACCTACTAAACCTAAACTGAATGAATCTTACCTACATGAATCTAAACTGATATAAATAAATGACTGAATAAATTCATAAATGGGGAAGAGATAAATATCCTGTGCAGAATTCCAAATCAATTATGTAACTCCTCTATTGAATTCCATCGTCGATTCCAGTGCCAGGGGAAAAACTGTGTTGGATTCACTGAGAGAAAGTCTATTGTCTCCAATATGTCACCTTCCTAAGGGATTTTCAAGAATAGTTTCAACTGTGATTTTTGCCTTACATGCTGATGGCTGACTTTAGAACCTAAGCCTGAAAAAGATGGGATCCCATTATATCAGTCACCTGTAGAGCCCACTACAGGGCCATGCATGAAGCACGGCTCTGTATTTGCTTTTTAAATAGTCATAATGGTGCATCATAGGGTGCCATATGGTGTGCTATTTCCGCAATCATTGGGTGCTGAGATCGTATGTAACATTACACAAAAGTTGATCACTGGCATTAATTCAGCTGACACCCTCCACCTTATTCCTGAGCAAACCACCCCTCAAGGCTCTTTTTACTTTCTCAGCCCTACCTCTTACAACCTTCTAATTCATTGCCTTATGCCTCTGCCCTCACCTGTTATGATCCTGCCCATCATCTATTCCACTTTAAATCTAGTAATGTGTTCCTATTAATACCTCCCACCAGAGTACCGACAATTAATGTTCTCCAAGACAGAAGTGACTTGGAAACCAGCTTTCCCATAATAGCTGTGAGGACCTGGCCCTGATTCAAGCCCACATTACACAAGCCAAATTACACATTCCATGGTGAAGGCATTTTTCAAGTCCCACCCTTGTATGAGTGAAGGTGAACAGCATTACGTTACCATGTTGATCAAACATAGGGAGATGACGGTGCTCCCCTCCACTTAATTTTCATTTCTTGGTTCTTCTCCAAGTCTTCTTTTTGATCTTTCCTCTTATTTAGAAGTGGCTGAAGGGGTGGGATGGGGAAGGGAGGGCATAGGGTAGAAAGAGTTTAGGGCTTTATCTTATAGAAATGGGGAGCCACTGAGAGGTTTTTAAGAAGGTTGGTTTCATATTTTTGACTTAGAGAGCAAGTTCAATTTGATAGCAGTGGTTATGTCTCCCAGGGATTTTACATGAAAAGAATTATCATGCAAGCAATCAATTTCAAAAGGACTTCAACATTTGAAAACAACTCAGTGAGGGTAGGATTTCCTGAAGCTCCTCAGGCCTCCAGTACACCTGAGTTTAAGCAGATTTGTTTCTAAGGCTTCCTGTTTTAATGTTACCACTAGTTCCTTCTCCAGCTCCTATCAAACCTGATAATGAGGGGACAGGAGCTGTGAATGTAGCACCATTGACCTTTTCAGGAGAGCAGTGGTCATTCTAGTCACATATGGGTCAGTTCAAAGTTGAGAGGCATGGGAGCTGATGTGATCTCAGGATACCAAAAGACTAGAATAGGATAAATTAGTAGTTGAAATAGGTAAATTAGTCATCCTCCTAATCTTTGTCCCATCCTGATAAACATTAAAAAGGGTATTTGTATAGCTCATTGGGATCAACTTGAGGGAGCTTGGATAATTTTAAATGGATTTTGTGGATAATAATTATTCACATTTCCTGTATATAATATTCTCACAAAAATACAAACAAAAAATCTGATACTATATTTTATGAGAAGAAAAATAAAAAGTATTATGGAAAATTAAATATTGAATTTATATAAAATTTTCTGAAAGCAAGTCTGTAATTTTTTTAATGAAAAACTAGACACGGAAAGGAAATAACAATGCACTTTATAAGCACTGTATTGCAAAGTGGAAAATACAAGTCTTAAATAAAACTATTTAAACTGGCAGCATAAAGAAAGAAAAACTAAAGCTACTTCTTTGAGTTTAACTTTTAATATCAAGTTTATGTTTAAAATGTCTGTACATAATTTCTGATCAAGATATTTTAAATGGTAAACTCTTCAATTCTTGATAGTCATCAAGGAGAAAAAAACTTTCTTGGTGAAAGAAATAATGATAATATGTAAAACTTGTTTTCAGTTCATAATTTTGCATATGATTTTGCAAGGAAGTCAGTTATACACACAGATATGAGCACAAAATATGTGTACCACTTGATTAATTTTTACACACACCTAGTACCAACAACCAGGTCAAGCAACAGAATGATACAAGCATCCAGAAGTCCCATTGCTTTCTCCCAGTGAATGTTCTTTGGCCTTTCCCAACAAGGTGACCACCACGCTGACTTCTGTAAGTGGAATATATACAGATATACTTGTATATGTTTTTTGCTACTTATATGTAGGCTGTTCTGTTGGGCCTGTATCTAGGGGTGAAGTTACTGGTTCATAGGGTTTGCAACCAGTTCAGCTTCAGCAAATACAGCTAAATAGTTCCAGTAACACTGCCATCAAGAGTACAGAACATTCCAGCTGTTCCATGTCTTTGCCAACACATGCTATTGTCAGTTGAAGCCATTGTTTTTCTAAAACAGTGATTCATAAATTTACAGCAGTCAGAAATTAAATGGAAAGAACCTAACAGTTCTTTTTTTCTATTAACAATGGTAATGTTGATAAGTTTTTCTGACAATGTCAATGTATCTGAATCTGAAAGAACTTGATCACACACCAAGTATTTGGAAACAACAAAACTCTAATCTACCAGCTTGGGCAAGCACCTAGAGAGGTGGGAGTATTCATGCTGGGATGTCACCAAAAGGCCCAACTGCTGCAAACAAACAGACGTCTCCTAAATATGTGAAGACAAGGATTCAGGGCCACTGTCCCCAATGGTAGTAACAGGAGCCCTCTCCCTGCACCCCCCACCCCTCCATAGTGAGTATTATATCTCATGGTGGGGGACCACTGGGGACTTATGGGCTGGGACACTAACATGCTACTAATTAATCATCTCAACCAGCAAGCCAAGGAAGTAGCAGACATATCATTGTCCCCATAGTACAGAAAAGAAAACTGAGGCCTCCCATACCTAAGGGATTGTCCCCTGAGTGCAAATCCTGCTTCCCACCTCTTTGTTGCAGCAAAACTTGGCTCCAAGAGGCCAGTATTTGAGAACAATAACCTGAGAAAGGGCTGCAGGGCTCTCCTATCAAAAGGAGGAATGGAAGACCCTAAAGCAGAATTGCAAAGGGCCACAGGAATGGGCATGTCTCTCAGAAGTCCATTCAAGAGATCAGCCCATGGTGCAAATGCTTTTACCTTAGAACACAGAGAGTCCTTGTCCACTTTTCTGTCCTCTTTTGTTTATCTTTCTCTCCTCTCCCATCTGCGTGTCTCCTCATATTGCCCTCCCTCTCTTGCCTTTCTCCTCCCCTTTCTCTCTTGGAATTTTCCAATTCTAAATATACACATTCTCCTTGTATCTAGTGACTGAAGATATATGTTTTGTTTCAAATTTTTAAACCAGGCAAGTTTAATCTTTTATGTCTTCTGAAAACAAAATAAAAAACCAATCAGGTTGCTCTATAACTTTGGCCTCCAGCCACATTACCTATCTCTCTGTGCCTCAGTTTCCTCACCTGTAAAATGGGGGTAATAATAGCATGTCTTTTATAGCATCACTGTGAAGATGAAATGAGTTTTTATATATAAACAGCTTTGTTTTTCACATTCTTTTAATAGCTTTATTAAAATAATGATATACTATGAGATTTACCCTTTTAAAGTTTACAAATCAGCTGTTTTGTGTACCCACCACCATGATCTAATTCTAGAACATTTTTATCACCCCAAACTAAAACCCATTAGCAGCCTGTATCTCTCAACACTCCCAGCCCCTGGCAACAAGTGTTCAATCAATACATTCTGTCTCTACGACATTGCCTATTCTGGACATTTTATGTAAATAGAATCATACAATGGTCTTTTGTGACTAGTTTTTAAAAAAGATTTTATTTATTTTTTTAGAGAGGGGGAAGGGAGGGAGAAAGAGAGAAACATTGATGTATGAGAAAAACATCGATTGGCTACCTCTTGCACCCCCAGTAGGTGAGTGACCTGGCCTGTAACCCAGGCATGTCCTCTGATTGGGAAGCAAACCAGCAACGTTTCAGTTTGCAGGCCAGCACTCAACCCACTGAGCCACACCAGCCACGGCATGACTATTCTTCTTTTATGTAAACATAATGTTTTTAAGATATCAAGATTCATCTATGTTGTAGCATGTAGCAGAACTTTGTTTCTTTTTTCTTCTGAGTATGTGTGTATATATGTAAATAATTTTTTTCTTCCTGGTGCTTTAAAAAAATATCTAAAATTTCTTTTGTTTCCAGCTTTATCGAGGCATAATTTACAAACAAAAATGTACATATTTAAGGTGTACGATGTGATCATTTGATATACTTATATGTTGTGAAATGATTACTGCAATCAAGGTAATTAAACACATCCATCACTTCACACATTTTTTGTATGAGGTGAGAACACTTAAGAGCTACTGTCTTAGCAAACTTCAAGTATACACATAGTATTAACTACAGTCACTATGGTGTACGTTAGATCCCCAGACTTATTCATCTTATAACTGAAATAGTCAACAGGTATATGAAAAGGTATTCAGTATTACTAATCATCAGGGAAATGCAAATTACAACCACAATGAGATGTTATCACATACCTGTTAGAATGGCTATTATCAAAAAGACAAGAGGTAACAAGTGTTGCTGAGGATGTGGAGAAAAGGGAACCCTGGTGTGCTGTAAATTGGTGCACTGTAAATATAATTGGTACAGCCACTGTGGAAAATAGTATGGTGGTTTCTCAAAAAAATTAAAAATAGGACTACTTTATGATTGAGCAATCCTTGGGTATATGGCCAAAGGAAATGAAATTGGGATCTCAAAAAGGTAGCTGCATTCTCCTGTTTACAGCCACATTATTCAGAATAGCCAAGATGTAGAAATAACCCAAGTGTTCATTGACAGATGAATGTATAAAGAAGCTACAGATAGTATATATACACAATGAAATAGTATTCAGTCGTAAAAAGAATGAAATCCTCTTATTTGCAACAACACGGATAAACCTAGAGGACATTATTCTAAGCGAAATGAGCCAGGCACAGAAAGACAAATACTTTTTATATGTGGAATCTAAAAAGTTTAACTCATAGAAGCATGGTGGAATGGTGGTTGCCAGGGGCTGAGGGGTGGATGGAAACGGGGAGATGCTACCTGAAGGATAAACAGCTCTCAAATGTGTCTGAATTGTGCTGTTTGCTAATATTATAAAGTAATTTTGTTTTTGCCCTCCCTGTGGATAGGTGAGCCTCAATTTTAAGTCTTAGACCTTGTAATAGAAACACTACCTGTACTTATTAATGTGATTATTTCAGAAGCACCTCTCACCTGGAGTCTCCAATGGTTAAGGAGGAATTTTCCATTTAATTAGCATTAGAGATGGTTTACCGCTGAGGGGAAGAGAGTGAGAAATTTAAGACCAGCCAGCAGCTGGTTCCTGGAAGAGAGTTGCTGGAGATTCAGATAAAGCACTGGGTCTTGAATCTTCTGTGTCAAGCAATATCGATTCTAGAGCAGTAGATCTAGATCCACACTTAACTTTGGGAGAATAGTCTACTGCTGTCTTAGCTGTGGCTGCTAAAACAACAACAAAACCATAGAGTGGGTGGATTAAACAACAGAAATTTATTTCTCATAGCTTTGGAGCTTGGGATATCTAAGATTGCTGCTGGCATGTTACTGAACAGAAATTGGGGTTCTGCTGCTTGCCACCACCCATGGGCAAATTCCAGAGGCAGAGGTTTGGGAGAAAAGGAAAGAGGTCTTTTATTCAAAAGCTGCACAGTCTGGGAAGATGGCAGGCTCTTTCTTCAAAGCCCTTCCCCTCCAGAGCACCCAGAGGAAAACCCAGCCACCCCCTGCCAGACCAGTCCAAGGCTGTGCCTGGAGTTCCTTCTCCCATTCAAAATACTGTTCTTCTGGAATTGGAAATGCATCAGCACAATCATCCAAGCAGTTCAGCCTCTTTCCTCATCACTGTAGGGCCTCAGGTTCCCTTCTTTTCAGACCCGCTATGGGCCACATGTCTTCTGGGACCAGCTGATCTAAAAATGGTTCAGTCCACTTCAGGCCAAATAGTGGGTTGCAGAGGAAGAGAGTGCATTTCTCCCTTCCCTTGGTTTAAATCTCCCAAACTTTCCTGCACTCTGGGAGGGTTCAGCTTCCCCAGCCTATCCATCCTTTTCCCAGGCTAGACTGAAAGTACAGCATCTCCCCTTGCCAACATATTGACCTATAAGGCACACTTGCAGCTGCCCCCTGGTCCCACCCACATCCAGGGAGGGAAAGGGATAGGAGGGCTTTTCCCTCCGTCAATAACTCTTGCTAGCCTCCACATGCTCAGCTGCAGGACTTCAGGTGGTGTTTGCTTGGTTACCAGGGCAGTAAAGCTGCCCCTGCCTCAGTGCAGCTTCCCTCCTTTGTTGCCTCTCTGCTCCAGCCTGTCGAGCCACTGGTATTAGGCATGATCAGGTTTTAGTGAGGGTCCTCTTCTTCATTTGCTGATGGCCACCTTCTTGCTGTGTCCTCACATGGTAGAAAGAGCGAGCTCTAGTCTCTTTCCCTTATTAAGACACCAGTCCCATTGTCAGGGAATCTACCTTAATAACCTCATCTAAACCTAATTACCTACTAAAGGTCTACCTCCTAACATCATTCCGTCTGCCGTTGGAAGTTACCATTTCAACATAAGAATGTGGAGAGGGAGGGAGACACAAACATGCAGTCCATACATCACTACTTGTAAACTCCTTTTTTTAATTGTGACTCTTTGATATGCCAGTCTGTCTTCTTTGTAGGAACTGAGCTGCTTGAGGGATGGCATGGGGGCAGGCATACCTTGAATCCATTTCTCCTAGCACATTCAGTCAAAGTTTGTTGGGAGAAAAAAAAGCCAATCAGCAAGTCTGGTCTTGTATTCATCAGTAGAAACTCTTCAAGTTGTCCCAGAAAACTGCTTTTGTTTAAACATACTGTGCACACTTAAAAAATATACTTAGACTAGATAGATATTATTTTAATGAAAAAAAAAGTTGGTTTCAGCATTTGATGGCATGCATTCTCTCACAAACAAGTAATTTAGGACAATAATGACACAATACATCCTGCCTAGCTTTATAAATATTTCAATGGATTATCCATTTTTTAATTTGACACTGTTACCATGTAAAGGGTCACTCAAAAGTAGAATAAGAAAATATTTCAAGAAGTTGAAAAACTAGTGATCACTGAATGAAACATCATCTAACTCTCTGGGGCACAGTCTAGGGACATGTTGAAGGTTCACTGCCTTAGATGGAAAAAATGTATATTTGGAGAAGACCACAATTAAAAGTAGTGTAATATAGTTTAATTCTTTACAGAAATACACAAATACACCCCCAAATTAAATTGCTTCTAACTTCAAGGTCTATTATGGCAGAAACCCCATTTTCCAGTTCAGTGGCACATTCCTCAGGCTGAAAAACATATTACAGACAAAATGACATTTGAAAAGAGTATTTGAAAAATTTTTATTATTTAAAGTTTCATTATGTCACAGGTGGGCAAAGATAACCAGGTTCTTGGTGATCAGGACAAAGAACTGAACTGAACACCCAGAGTTTATAGCAGAGAACATGGGAGCAGGCCAGCTCCAAGTAGAGATTTGACCTCATGGGCTGGAGGGACTCTATTCTTATAGGGTGGATCCTTCCTGGCTGTTTGGCAGGCTTTTACTGTGCTTGTACAAGTAGTTGTATTACTTTAAAGCTATTGCATATGTGGTCTCCCATGATTTTCCCTGATTGGCCACCAGGGAAGGGGGTCCCCATGTACTAGGTTTGCCTCCCCCTTTGCCAGAGAATTATAGCTCCCCATGTTAGAGACTGGTGAAAAGGAAAGCAATTATTTATTCAAGTTATACAGACTTAAGAGTAATGACTTAAAGTCTTCATCAAAATCCCAAAGTCCCTTAAAACACCCAGAAACACACACAGTACTTCCTTACCCCTTTGCCCGGTCTGGGGTACTGTATTTGAGGAAAAGAAATAAAAGTCCGTGGCTCAGGCAGCCCCTGGTTCTTCCCAGTAATCCGTGCTCAGCTGGTAGGCCTCCCTTGGTTCCTGGCACCATCAGCTGTGTTGCCAGGATCTCCAATTAAGCCAAAGTCATATGGCACCTTCTCATGGCCCATTAGTAAAAGTCCTTTTTCCTTTTTCTTCCAGGCAAAGTCTCTCCTGCTTCCTAAGCCACGTGGCCAAAGGAAGCACCCCAAAGCCATGGGATCCTCACTCTTGCCAGCGTTTTGGGGGTGCCTCCATCAAAGCTGCGGTGGGGGGGGAGGGGCCCAAGTTGCCACTCTGCCCAAACCACATGGTTCTCTGCCAAAGCCATGTAGCGGTTCTCTGCTAAAGCCATGTGGTGATCTTCCCATGGCGGCAGGGGTCCTGACTGTGCCAAAAGTGTGTGGCTCTCTTCGCAATGGCTGCTGCATCTCTGTTTAAATCCCCGCGCCACTCTTTTTCTGCAGCCCCATTTCCAACTCCTCCCACAATTGAGTATACTTGCCAGCACTCCCATATCCTTCCAGCTTTACTGGACTGCCAGAGTGAATCCGGGCAGGTGTGGCCCCATGGTGTAGAGCCAGTCATCTCCATGTTCTCATACAGGCACTGTAACGGGGAAGTTGCCTCCCAGGTATGAATTGGGTGGAAGTCACTCTCTTCTCCCTGGCTCAAAGCATAGCCACAGCTATTTAGCATATCTATGAAACCAGTTAAAGGTTATAGGTATGTTAAATGACCGTTCTAGAGGTTATCTGCAAAACTGTTGCTATGCAAAACAACTCAATGGCCTTGCTCCATGTATCCCACTCCTCAGCTCTGATTTATGGGGGTGAGGACATCCCATATTTTTAATATTTCCTGGACACCCTGAGTTCTGGACCCCTTATAAATTCTTCTTTTGGGGGTCCCTGGCTGCACCCTCCTACAATTATACTACATTTCCTAAGAGCAGTATCACTTCATGCCACTTACGATTGCATAACATAGGCTGGAATAGTAAAGAACTACAGAGATGAACGTGGAAGAAACCCTTGGGTGAAGCTGAAATGGAGCCCAAATTAATATCATCTAAAGTTGTTTACACAGGAAGAAGTTTGTTCTCTGTGAATTCTAGTGAAAAAAGAATAATTTAATGACATTATCTCTTTATTAGAAAGCCAAACATCTTTCTATGCCTTGGAAAGTACCTTAAGCTACAATATTTTCGAAGCACTCCATTCCCATCATTCATGTTCCTAGTGATGTGGGCTCATGAATCCAGTCTTAAAAATGGCGGGAACTGAGGCTCTAAGGGTGTAAAAGTGATCTCTTAAGGATTACATGGGCAAGGAGGTGACCAGTGCTTTTCATATCAGGAGGCAAGGCGGTGTCTCTGCCCAGTTAGCATGCTCTTTAGCAAGAAGGCTTTTCGATTTTGAGAGAAATCAGACTGATGAAGAAAATCAGCAAGTTGGAAGCAGGTGACTGTGTCTACGACATTTAACTAGCAAAACTCATCTCCTGGTGGCACGTCCCCGCCAAAGGGACAATGAGCGGTGAGTTTGGTGAAGCTGGTGTTGAGCAACAGCACCTAGGTCAGCGACGTACCTCAGTAGGATTCCTCCCCCCACCCAAGCCCGACGGTCTCTGCCGCTGCTGGTAGTACGGTGATAAAATGTAGTGGCTCAGGCCTGGAACCCCTCCACCCCACCCCTGACATGGTGCTGGTGCGAGCTTTGGGCCCCTGCTCTTCTTTAGAATTTGAATTGGGAGTGTTTTAACCCTGCCTCCCGCAGGTGAGACGGACATCACTCCTTTCCCCAGGCTTCAACCAAAATTGCACTTCTCAAGGTGCCGGGGCGGCGCTCGGCTCTTGATTGCTCGTGCCTGGCGGCGGCGAACGTCACTCAAAGTGACTGGAGCTCTGGGTTCCATGTGTCGGGTCTGGCTCGCACCGTCAGCGACGCACGCTCGGCTGGCGCTCCGGGGCTCTGCGGGGGTGGTCGAGGGCTGCCGCGGGTGGGCCCCGCGGGGATGTCGAGGAGCTCGAAGCTGGTGCTGGGCCTCTCGGTGGTGCTGACGGTGACCACTGTGGCCGGCGTGCATCTGAAGCAGCGACAGGATCAGCAGGTCGGTGTCACGTGACGGTCTCTTCCAGGGCCAGCGCGGTGGCGGCCCCGGGCTCTCCGCGTGGTTTCCCGCTAGTCCTGGTATTTCCTTCTCTCTCTTTTTCTCCGCTGCGACGCGGCCCGGCACCCTCACGTTTTGGTGATTGCGGTCAGCCGGTTCGGCAGGGCCGCAGCCCCTAGGCTGCGTGCGTCCTCGAGACCCAGGCCACCCTCACCAGGCCGGCGCCTGGGAGCCCAGCCCTCGCACTGAACTTGCGTGGCTCCCTCGAAGGCACGCCTGTGGGGTGGTCAGCGGTCCCGTTTTCAAGTCACAGCCATCCTGTTGTGTTACGACCTTCCAGAATGTTAGTGAGATAGAGAAAAGTGGAGGAGGGGAAGGGATTTCCTTGGGGTATATTCGGCGGGATACCGGACTCTCCAACCCCAGGCCCAAGGTTGGGTCCTATTGCGTTTAAATGCTAATAAGACTTTATCCTGTGGTAAAGAAACACGGCGCACTTTTACTTCGTGCCTAGGGCCAAGGTAATTTGGTGAGATGCCTGTACGTTTTTTTATTGCAGGGGGGTGGAATTTAAGGAGTAGTTTGCTATGAAAACTAGATTCTGGGAACATTAGCGACACTAGCCTCCAAATTATCTTTTTTTAAAAAATACTTTTAGTTCTAGAAACAAGATCTACTAATCAGTGGACTGATCGTCCGTTGTGTGTTTCTCGGCCCGTGTTTTCTTTCTTATTCAGGTTAGCAAACGTTTAATGATTGATCACTATGTGCCCGGCACCATACCAGGCACTTTTGGGGACCAAAGATAAGGAAGCATACTCTTCTGAGACTGATTCAAAACTGCTGAATGTTGAGTGTGAGAACGGGAACTAGGTCGTTGGTGAACTGTTAACGAACACCTTGGGGCGGTTATTGGTTGAGCTTAGTTTGTGTGAGGTGGAAGTAATCAGTAGCAAGAAAGTCTTTGCTATTGCGTTTACTTCCTTGCATTGACTGTGCTGCGTGCTCCCTATACAGATGTGAAGCAGATGAGGTCTTTGTCCTCCGAGTTCACAGTCCAAGGAAATCAGAAGAGAGGAAGCCTGTAAAGATAGAGGAATTCTCGGGAGGGAGGAAAGGGATTATTAATGATGAAAGAGCATGGAAGAGACTAGAGATTTGTGTTTCTAAGAGGGTAGCTTTTGTAACAGAGCCAGAAATATGGTTACCTGAGATACAGTTCTGAGGTCAGTGAACAGGGAATATCAAAATGTGTCAGGTAGCGCTGGGTTGTTAGAACTTGGTTCTGAAACCTAGCTATACACCCAATGTTCCTGCGAAGTTTTTACAGTGCAACTGAAGCTGGGCACTACTCCACTCCTGTTAAATCAGAATCTCTTGGGAATGGGGATCCTGTTTATGTATGTTTTAAAAGCGACCCAGGGGATTCTCAGCCAGGGTTGAGAACCACTGTGTTGGAGGGTGGAAAAACAGGAAGATTGAGATATTTGGAAGTTAGAGATGAAGAAAAGATTGACCAGAATAACCTGTGTTTATCTTATATTCAGTTATTCATTGTGAGCTTACTTTCTAACAGTGGGAAAGAGTTGGCCAAATGATTGATGTGGGTATGTAGGAGGATTCAAGGGAAGCAAGACATAATGACTTGTTTCTTCACAGCCTACTAGGTACCACATGCTGCACTAAGAACTTTATATACATCATTTTTAATTCTCACAGGAACCCAGCAAAACAAGTAATACATGAGGAGCTAGAGTTCTAGGTGTTAGAATTGGAATAGTAAAGAGGTCTTAGTCGCTGATGGGGTAGTAAAGTGCACATCACAGGAAAGATGTTGGAGGCAGTCAGCATAAACATTGAAACTTGGAGGAAGATAGCAAATGATGTATGGAGAGCAAGATCCTAAGTATATGCTAAAGTCTCTGAAATGGCAGGGTATGATCTCAGGTAGGTGTGGAATGATGCCAGTGGAAGGTGTGGGCTTTAGGGGGTGGAGTGGGTGTGTGGGTATGTAGTGGTGTGAGGAACACTGGATAGGGAGGAGTGGAATGAGTACCTCCACTTCTGTCTCTGGAGGTCTTGCCAAGGGTTCAGGGATCAAGAAAATTGGTTTTCAGTTGAGTTACTAGTCTTATGACTCTTTATTCCCCCATAATATGGAGTGAAGTTCTAGGGCTGGAGGAGGTCCAACAGGTAGATACTTGTTGAGTCTTTCAAATAGACATAATAATAATTACAAAAATATTCAGACCCCAGAACCTATCTCCATTAATTCTGCCTTACAAAGATGCTGTTAAAAACTTGTTAGAGCATTTTGTGACTTGTAAAGGTAAAATGTTGGTCATGACTGGATTGATGCTTTAAAAAGTCTCCTCTTAGGTGCTAGGTCCATGTTCTGGAATGTTCTACCTGTCTTTAGTGCTTAACAAAGTAACTACATTGATGGGCCTTTATTTTTCCCTTTGTTAGTAGCATTTTTTTCTTCTCTGTTTTGTAATTGACTAATCCTATTGTATAATTTTAATTTTTTCTCATATATTAGAAACTAGGTTTTTTACTTATCACACCTTACAGCTTGCTTGTTTATATTTTAGTAATCTCTTTTTCATTGATATTTATTATTCAACTAGAATAAAAAGTAGTTCAAAGAATTACTGTAGTAATTCTTACCAAATCTTTTAAGTGTCATATATCAAACTTTTAAAATTCAACACAGTAGCATTTTTCTTCTTTTTTAGTTGTTTCCAATTAAATGTTCTATACTGAATATTCAGGAATTTCTTAAAATATTTGATAAGTGGTCATTTAAGTGATACTACCAGATTAATTTGATGGTTTCTTTATTACATTTTACATTTATGCAAAAAGTTAAAATAGAGTCTGAAAGTTTTAAGTGTATTCTGGTGATGCTGTTATTTGGATTTGAATGGCACAAAGATGGGAACCACCTGTTCAGGGTGTTACTGAAATCTTTTTCTTATGTTTTTAGAGGCTTCGTGACGGGGTGATCAGAGACATTGAGAGGCAAAATCGGAAAAAAGAAAACATCCGTCTTTTGGGAGAACAGATTATTTTGACTGAGCAACTTGAAGCAGAAAGAGAGAAGACATTGGCAAAGGATCTCAAAAAGCGTGACTTGAAATGAATGTGAAATATTGGTGGGACAAGTAGTGTTGAATGTATGTGTGCGTGAGTGTTGATGGAGAATAGTTTAGTGAGATCTTCCTCCTTTTTTTGGTCACTATTCTTTTAGACTCAGTAAGTACAAGGACAATGGATGGTGTAGTCTGAATTATTGCTTTAGAAGTTCATTATATCTGAGTAGAGAAGTGGGCGCTCTTCTGAAGAGTTTTTGTTTGTGTAATCCTGATAAAAGCCCCTTTAAGCATGGTGTCCAGAGCTTAGGATTGTTATAAAAAGCACTTCTGACCCTGTGAGAAAAAAGAGATGGATAGTAACATCCACCTGAGTAGTTTGATAAGTCGCCATGATGATGAAGCCACAAGAACATCTACCTCAGAAGGACTGGAGGAGGGTGAAGTAGAGGGGGAGACTCTCCTGATTGTTGAATCAGAGGACCAGGCATCAGTGGACTTGTCTCATGATCAGAGTGGGGATTCCCTCAACAGTGATGAAGGAGATGTATCCTGGATGGAGGAGCAGCTGTCCTACTTCTGTGACAAATGCCAAAAATGGATACCAGCCAGTAAGGAGCTTCTCGATTCCTTTGATTTGTCGGTTTCTATGTGGTTTGTTTTTCTAACCTATGAAAGAAACATGAATGTAAAATAGACCTAAATAAAAAGTTAATTATTATATTTATTTTTAGTTTAGTTTATTAACTAAATTTATATAAAACACACTAATAAAAACCATTGTCAACATCTATCAAGTTGTTAAATTAACGTTCTTGATGGTAATTCAGTAAAGATTAGAAAATCGTAAATTCTGTGTTACTTAAAGAATTAGCCAGATTTTTCCGACAAGGCTATGTTAAGAATTTGAAGCCAAATTCTAGGCCCAGTGTAGAATTAAAGTTCAAGTTCATAACAATTACTCTTAATATTTACCTTAATGGAAAACTCCTGCTATTGTATGCTGAAGTAAGTCTAGAGTTAGCAGAGTAAAAGTGCTTTGTTCTTTTTTTTCTAGGACTATTCTTGTTTCTACTTGTTGGCCTCTTTGATATGCTGGCAAGAGATATATGCGCATATGCTTCCCTGATACTTTAGTTTTTCACATCAATCTTTTCAACTGCTAGCTTCCTAGTTCTTAAGGAAGAGTATACTTTGCCAGTCATAAGTCTTTACCAAAAAAAAAAAAAAAGTGGGGGGGATTTTTCTATTAGGTGGAGACCAGTAAGGACATGTGTACTAGAGGACTTCTTTGTGTAATGGAATTTGTAACTAGGTCAGAGAAAAAAAATTTTATATATGTAGTCGTGAAGTAGGGCATTTTTCTAGTGTGTAGAAATGTTTTTGTTAAAGACTCATCTATTCAGGTAATAGTTACTACTAATACATAACTTTTCACAGAAAACAAATCTAGAATATATTACATCTTAGGTAGTTTTTTACTTGTGACCTCTTTCTGCTTATTAGTTCAAGGTCCTACCTAAAGATCTCAGTGGCTTTCCCCTTGTTTTCACAGGATACATTTTCAACTGCACTTTATGATTTTGCCCTTGCTACTTTCTTTAGCCTCTCTCTTTAGATTCCTCTTATCCTCACACATAAAGAGAACTTTCTGTTAGGGTGAGCTTTTATTGGGTTGGCCAAAAAGTATGTTTAGTTTTTTTCTGTAAGATGGTTCTAGTTGTGCTTAGATGTCTTTAATTTCATTTGAAACAATTTTGTTTGATTGTATTGTGACAATCAGCTGTCATATCAGTGTGCGTTAAAAAAACATGAAAATTTGTGTAGCCATTTTAATGCTGAAGATGGAAGAAAATAAGCAACATTTTTGGCATATTATGCTTTATTATTTCAAAAAAAAGTAAGAACACAACTGAAATGCAAAAATAAAAGATTTGTACAATGTATGGAGGACATGTCAAAAGTGGTTTGTGAAGTTTCTTGGTACTGTTGACATTTTGGCCAAACAGTTCTTTGCCGTGGAGCTGTCTTATGCATTGGAACATGTTTAGCAGCATACCTGGCCCCTACTCACTAGAAACCAGTAGCGGGAGATAGCCAACATACTGAAAATATCCAAATCAATAAAGGTATTGGTGAAAATGAAAAAGTGTGTCTTATTTTATGGAAAAAACTGAATGGACTTTTTGGCCAACCCAATTATTCTCTACAAACAAGTCTTTTTCATCCTTAGGACTTAGCAAACTTTAACTTCCTTTCTGGAATATGCATCACTATAGCCTCCAACCCCCGCATACACAAGCATCTCTCTTCCCCTGGCCAATTCTAATCATCCTATAGAACTTACTTTTTCTAGCTCTCCTATCTTTTCAATATGGGTCATGCACCCTTTTTATGTGCCCTCACATTGCCCTTAGCACCACAGTGATTTTCATGTCTTAATAGAGTATATGCCATCTGGGGAACTTTAAAAAATGCAGACCCAGGCCCCACTTAAGAGATTGATTCATTTCATGTGGGGTAGGCCAATGCATATTAATCCCTAGGTGATTCTGATGTATGGTGAGGATGGAGAACTACTGTGCTGTTGGGATTACCTATTTCCTCATGTGTGTCTTACAGAATTTGTAAGCTACTGAGAGCAGTTACTATCTATGCCTGCCTTGGGCATAGTAGTTCCAGTGCCTAGCCCAGTGCCTGATACTTAGTGGGTGTTCAGATATTGTGGGTGTTCAGATATTGTTTGAATATTGTTCAGATATTGTTTGAGACCTATAGGAGTCAGGAATGTTAATAGCTGGAAAATCTAGTAAGCAACAAGTGAGCTTTGCCTAGTATCTTTCTCCTAAAAGTAAGGGAACCAGTGATCTTAAGTGGGCACGTACTTGTTGGAAGAATAAAAATCTTCCTACTCCCTCCCCTGCCTCCTATTGTGGATTGGCTGGGGGGAAAAAAAAGTAAAAGAAAAACAGCATAGGAAACTTGGAAAATCTGGTTGATGAAAATTAAACATTTGGGTTACCACAGCTCTATGATATACGTTTTTGTTTTTCTCCTAGGTCAGCTGAGGGAACAGCTCAGTTACCTTAAGGGTGATAATTTTTTTAGGTTTACTTGTTCAGATTGCTCAGAAGATGGCAAAGAGCGGTATGAAAGGCTGAAGCTAACGTGGCAGCAAGTGAGTAAAAGGCTCTTCCTATGTAATTCATGAGGTTGGTCCCCCAAGGAATTTACTGGAATATATGGAGAAAGGAACTTCTATGAGCTTTTGAGCTGTTTTGAGCATCACTTTTTATTTACCCATGAAATTACATGCTGAATGTGTGGAGAAAGTTCTTGGTACTCAGGGCTAACTTAGTGAATTGGACTTGTGGTTCTTGAAAACACGATTTCATTTTTTTTAAAGATTTTATTTATTTTTAGAGAGAGGGAAGGGAGGGAGGAAGAGAAACACCTGTGTGAGAAATACATTTTGTTCACTCTCATATGCGCCTCAGCCAGGGACTGAACCTGCAATCCAGTCATGTGCCCTGACTGGGAATCCAACTAGCAACCTTTCCTTTGCAGGATGATGGCCAACCAACTGAGTCACACTGGTCAGGGTACAATTTCATTTTTATGTAATACTAAACTCTGACTTTAATTGAAAATGAAGTTCACACTTTTCTGGCAGCCTTTTTTTTTTTTTGAAAAATGAAACCATTTTTAAAAATGGAAAGATGGCCCATTGGAAATAGATTAGGAAGACATAAGGTGGCTGATTGTAGAAACCAACACAGTCCAGCTTTTCTGCGTTTGAACTCAAACATGTTTAAATATTTTTTGCTTGGTGAATACTTAGGTCCACTTTTAGTCACCTTGAATACCAATACCATAATCCAATTTAGCTTGATTGATACAGCCTTATCGTATAGTCTGAATGATAGCTTTTTATTGATCTTTGGTTGTATTAATTTTTTGGTTTTGTTTTTATATTAATATGTCTATAGTAAGCATAATGTATATACAGTGTTTAAGTTCTAAAAAGGAACACGTTATACAGATTCAATTTTATGTTTGTTGATTTAACAAACGTTGAGTACCTGTAATGAACCAGGCACCGTTCTAGGCCTGGAGGCTACTGTGATGAACTGCACAGCTAAGACTCCTGCCCCATGCAGTGACATTCTAGACATTTATTTTAGATTGTAAGTAGACAAATAAGTTAGTTACCCATTGCACTTTTTTCTATGAAGGAAACAAAACAGGGTAATGAGAAAAGATTATAAATTATACCATCTAAGCCACTTCAGGTATTCTTTCAAATTGTAGTTGCTTTAACAGCCTTAGATTTATCTTAATTATTAGCTTTATTAGAACATCTCTTAATGGAATCTGTCAGTGGTGAATGGAGGGAGTCTTTTTGACTTGTCTAAAAATATATGAGTAGAAAATAAAGTTTGTATTGAGGATATAGTCTCATGAATGTTGTAACTCCAATATTTTTCTCAGAGCACATGCCACCTGCTCTAGTCAGAGTCAGTTTAATGTTAATAGATTATTCTAATGTGTGCACATGTAGGCAGATTTCCACTTGGCTTGCAAGTAGCTTCTCAAAAGCTATAAAATGGAAGAGCAAACATGTATTTTGTTATTTTCAGGGATATGAGTATTCTGTGAAGGTTCTTTTTAAAAGAAAAACTAGTTTTTGAATTGAATTGCTCAGAATATAATATTGGCTCAATTTGCACATTTAATTAGACTAATAACACTTGAAAATTATTTCTTTTGCTTCCAAAGACACATTGGTGGTGGATAATACTGGTGTGATGAAATGTTAACTTCCATCAGGTGCATTTGGTTCTTGGCAAGCTATTGACCAGTGTTTCTCGTTGCATCTTAAAAACTCAGTCTCTCATCAAAGAGCTGACCGAGACTCAATTAGTCTTGAATAGATTTCATTGGAATGTGGGTTTTCTGTTTTTTTTTTTTAAATCTTAAACTTCGTTGCTTTATCAAAGCAATAAGTGGAAATGCTTGCTTCTATTACTAAATACCAACAGTAAAAAGGTCTGGTCTCCTGACTAAAAGGCCTCTTTCTTCAATGCCTTCATTTTATCTTCTGTCCTCCTCTTTGGTGACTTGTGAACAACAGTTTGAAATCCAGGAGAAACTTTATCATGTGTTTGGGAAGGACAGTGTAGTTTCTACATTCTTGTCCTGGACAGTCATTCTTCCTTTATAGGTAAAGAAAGATACCATGATTGTTTTTCAAGATACTTGTGCCTGCTGTGTCTGTGCCAACCCTGAGCTAGGCCCTGGGGATACACTGGTTCACAAGGCTAGCCTATTACTGATATTACTGATGAGTGTGTCTAATCATGTGAGAGCAGAAAACTAAACTGGGATGCATTCTTTTAGATTCTGAATTCCAGGAGCGGAGGAGAACCATGTCCTTTATATATTGAGCTTGTAGTTTTCCTCAGTATTGTGATAATAGGTAAAGTTATTTTCATGTACATGTGAATTTTTAACTTTTTAAAGTAATGAAATGTTTCAAATATAAAAAAAGATTGGAAATAAATTAACAGACACTTATGTATCTGCCATTGAGTTAACAGTGAATTATGTTTCTGAGGTACTGTAGGAGCAAGTGGGCAGAAGTTCACTTCATTCTTTCCTTAAAGTACTTCTTAAAAAATAACTTAAAAACTGTGGTAATAAGCCTTGCCTGGTATGGCTCAGTGGATTGAGCACTGGCCTGCGAAACGAATAAAAATTGTGGTAATATATACATACCATAAAAGTTTACAATTTTAAGCACTTTTAAGCGTACAGTTCAGTGGAATAAAGTGTATTCACATTGTTTGTCAACCATCACCACCATCCATTTCCAGAACTTTCTTATCTTCCAAAACTGAAACTCCATATCCATTAAACAGTAACTCCCCATGAACAATAACTGCTCAAAGGAAGATGCTTGTTGGTTGATGTGGAGCTGATGCAAAAATAAGTGAAAGAATTTGAAAAATCTGTTCATGGGGTTATTTGTTAGGCTGTCCAAAAATTTTGTAAGTTTAAGGATGGGGGAAATTGAAACTCAGTTAGTTGAAGCATCAGAATTGCCTTGAGTCATAGACATTCTCATGGGACTATTGGGAGTTAAAGCTGTGGACCCAGATATTGAGGGGATGAAGTAAACTTTAGTAGACTTCTTACAGCTTCAGGATCCTCCTTATGGAAATAAATTCTATACTAAGAATATTCCAATATTATCCTTCCTTTTCCCCCTCCATTCTACAGCATTACTACCTAGAATATAAGACATATTCCCCCCTCGTAGATTAACACCCTTAATCATGCCTCTCTCCCATCCCTTGTTTACTTTGTGTTTCAGGTTGTCATGTTGGCAATGTATAACTTGTCTCTGGAAGGAAGTGGACGTCAAGGTTATTTCAGATGGAAAGAAGATATCTGCGCTTTTATTGAGAAACATTGGACTTTTTTACTAGGGAATAGGTAATGTGATTTTTAAAAAGTTTTTTACTTGAACAAAGATGTGAACAGCAAACAATATAAGATTTGAGATAGCCTAATACAGCCCTCTACAACAGCAGTTTTCAGCTTTTTTCATCTTATAGCATACATAAACTAATTCTAAATTCTGCAGCACACACAAAAATATATTTTTTGCTAACCTGACCAAAAACATAGGTATAATTTTGATTCATTCATACTGGATGGCTATTGCTGTGTTGCTGTTACTTATTTTTATTTGACAATGTAAGGGAAATGAGGTCGGTACCCCTGACTAAAATAGTCAGGTACTGCGTGTTTTAAAAATTCTTATGACACATCAGTTAAAAATCGTTGCTCTGGAGAATTAGAATACGTGTTTGCTTATGGCAGTTACAGAGAATTTTGTGAGTCAGAAAATGTTGTCCTTATGGGAAGATCAGAAGAAGAAAAATAATGGCAATTATTGACTGTGCCCATTAATATTGCTCTTCATTAATAGAGACTTGTTAGTATTTGTTTTATTAACTGGAAGGGAGAAACAGTTTTATAATTTTGGTATTACAGTGCTAGGCAAAGTCTAGGTACATTAATACACATATGGCTTATTCATTCATTATTCTTTTCGTAATAATGCTTTCAATTTGCTGCTGAGTGTATTCCTCCTTTGGTTCATCAGACTTAGGGATGCCAGTGCGTAGTCATTGAGACCATGTGTTTTAACTAAATGTTTGTGTGGACCTAATAAGATCTTTTTTGCTATTTAGGGATTAGTGAGTTTGCAGCTGCATTTGTGAATTCTGTTTGAGGTTCTGATTGTTAACTGCCATCTGAAGTCCTGTTTGAAATTCATAAATCTTTCGTATTGGGTCAGAGTAGATGAGATAAAGGCTCTGATCACACCATGTCAGAGCTGGGAGTTTGTACCTGTCTTCACTCTGAACTCACTGCAGCCTCTGTTTCCTCTGGTGCTGAGAAGTCACAGTTCTGCTGATGTTGCTGGGAATTCAGGGAAGACATTTGTGAGGAGGGATGACCTTCCGGAGGCTTGCTATGAGTTAAAAATAGAATAGATTTAGTACACTTTTACAAAAGGAATTATTTTTGTTCTGGAGTATTTTAGTGGTACTAAGAAAAGAATTGACAATATAACTGGTTCTTTTTCTCAAAGAAAGGAAATCTGTTGTCTTAGTTTAATGATTTAGCGCTATTTGTGGAACTCAGTAGATTCCACTTATAAGGGACAAGAAAGGAAAAAAAAACTGATAAAATTAGATGTTGGAATGTTTTCATAATCTCTTAGTGCTGTTCTGTTTAATGGATTTCTTTAGGAAGAAATTGGATTTAAATTGCTTATTTTTAAAGATACTGTTTTTATTTGAACAGAAGTTGTTCGGTTTCATTTGTTCATTTCTACAGCCTGTTCTTTTTAAATATGTCTGAAAGGCATTAATTACTTTCCAGTTGCTGTATAGTTTAACCATTAGACTAGTGGTTTTGGCCATAATATGCATCACTTGAGTTATTATTTACTTATTTAAATCAAGGCACTTAAAAAATACATTTATTTTATAAAGAAATTTCACACTACCTTGGGAAGTGAAAAACTCCTCTCATTTGTCATAAATAGAATGAAACTATAAAAATAAATGCACTAGAAATAAAATGCCATTAAGCTGTGAAACCCATGGCCTGTAGAGGTAATCTGAGACCCTCTTTCTTCGTCAAAAGGGGAGACTACATATGTTGGGATTTCAAACAACAAAGTTACTCCTTGATCTAACCAGAAGGAGTGAAAGAGAATTAAAATTTACTCTCATTCTTTGTTACTCATTTTTCTGACCAGTGCTAACTTTTATTTTGGAATTCTGCTCTAAACATCAGTGATTGGGAAGTCACCTGAAACTGCTCTTTGATGGAATCACCACGGGCTCTGATGTCTCTGTATGAACATACACAGAATCACTACACCACAGAGAACCAGGCTGCAAAGAATATTTGCAGTCAAACTTTTTTCATAGCTAATAAAGATTTGAATTCTGCTATTCATAGAATATTTTAAAGTCTTAACAATAATAGCCATTTCTTATGGGCTATAAAAGCTAGGAGAGGACTTCCGGCCAAGATGGAGGCATAGGTGGACACACTGTGCCTCCTCGCGCAACCAAAATTAAGGACAACAAAGATTTAGAAACAAGAAAACAATCAGAACTGATAGAAAATTGAACTGTACGGAACTCCAGCAACCATTCATCCAGACCGGTAAGAGGGGTGGAGTCCTGGCAGGAAAAAGTGGAGGTTGGCAGACCCCAGGCGCACAGGGGCGGCTAGCAGACCCCAGGCACGGGATAGCAACAGTGTAGACCCAGTGAGGCTGCACAAGGCAGCTAGCTGACCAGGTGGCCCCACACTTCAGCTCAGATAATCCAAGCAAAGGGGAAGCGGGAAAAGGGACTGGAATCTGAGAGAGGGTGGAGCAAGAGCCATTGTTCCCTCTCGGACCCCTTTATTATTTCGTCAAATAACTTTTCCACTTGTTGCTCTTCCTCTTTTCCTTCTGGTACCCCTATGATTCAGATGTTGGAACATTTAAAGATGTACTGGAGGCTCCTAAGCCTCTCCTCACTTTTTTGAATTCTTGTTTCTTCATTTTCTCTTTGGTTGGTTGTTTCTTTCTTCTGGTCCACTCCATTGATTTGAGTCCCAGTTTTCCTCCCATCACTATTGGTTCCCTGTGTGTTTTTCTTCATTTCACTTATTGTACCCTTCATTTGTTCCTCTAATTTGGGACCAAAATGAACCAATTCTGTGAGCTTCCTAATCACCAGTGCTTTGAACTGTGCATCTGATAGGTCGACTACCAGTGCTTTGAGCTATGTACCTGATAGGTTGGCTACCTCTTGGTCACTTAGATGAATTAGCTTTGGGACTTTGATCTGTTCTCCTGTTTGAGCCATTTTTGGTTTTGGTATTTTTTTTTTTTTTTTTTTTTTTTTTTTTTTTTTTTTTGTTGTTGTTGTTGTTGTTGGTCTGGTCCCAGGTGTTATGTAGTGAGGGATGGAGCCTTAGGTGTTCCCCAGGTCGGGGCAACCCAGTTGCTGGTTTGTGATGCTGTGTGTGGGGACCGGGTCTGAGAGGGAACAATGGCGCTTGCTCTGCTCTCTCTCAGATTCCAGTCCCTTCCACTGCTTTCCCCAAGCAAACTGGGCCCTTCCGGTGCTGATTTCCATGTGGGTGGGCCTGTGCATGTTCTAGGACCCTGTGGGTATCTCCAACGAACTCTCCTGTGAGGCTGGGATTCTCTCCAGGCACGTCAACCCCCACAAGTATTTTTCAATCGGTGCTTTTAGGCTTTATTTCCTGGCGCTGGGGCCCTGTGTTGCGCAGTCTGTGTTGCTGCCTGTTTTTGCCTGGTTTATCTGGGCATGAATGTGTGACCATGGTCAGCGCCTTGTGCCCCTCGCTTGGTCTGCTCATTGCCTCCCTGCGCTTGGTAACCACCCCCTGTGGGCCTGGGGTGTGCCAACTGCCGCCTGTGTGCCCGGGACCGCTAGCCACTGCCTCTTCCTGCTGCGACCCCTCTCTGCCGGCCGCAGACTCCGCCCCTTTTACTGGTCTGGGTGAATCGTTGTCACACTTCTGTACAATTCAATTTTCTATCTGTTCTGGTTATTTTTTTTTGGTTCTATATTTTTGTTGTCCTTAATCTTGGTTGTGAGAGGAGGCACAGTGTGTCCACCTACACCTCCATCTTGGCCGGAAGTCCAACTTCAAGGGATTTAGTAGGCTGGATCCACCCCTCCCCACTTCATTTGTCTCTTTGTTTCCATTTTGGAGTAAGACATTCAAGACTAAGGCATTCAAAAGCAACTACATGTACAGGGGAAATTAGAAGGTAGTGACCTTCTAATACATGCTCAGGGGAAGTCACAAGCTCAGAAATGACCTGAGAAGACCTTAAGTTTATACAATTCATGCTGATCTTTGGCAAAAGGGACAGCCTATATCAATCAAAAAACTAAACCCAAACTTTGGGAAAGGAAGATAATCTAATTTCCAGAGTTACTATGTTATTAAATTCAAATGTCCTATTTTAAATTACAAAAAAATAAAAGGAAAACAATGAAACAACAAAGTATGGTCCATTCAAAGGAAAAAAATAATCCAACAGATACTTCCTTAAAAAAAAAACCCAATGATGGATTTAGTAGACAAAGACTTTAAAACAACTGTCAAAGATGTGCAAAGTACTAAAGGAAGATGTGGAGAGAGTTGAGAAAATGATGGAAGAACAAAACAGAAATATCAGCAAAGACGTGGGAAATCTAAAAAGAAATCAGAAAGAGATTCTGGAGCTGCAAAGTACAGTAACTGGAATGAAATATTCATTGGAGAGATTCGAAGGTATATTTGAACAGAGAGAACGTAGATTCAATGAACTTGAGGATAGGAAAATGGGAAGTATTAGGTCTCAGGGACAGAAAGGTAAAAGATCAAGGAGAAGTGACGAGAACCTAAGGGACCTATGGGATACCACCAACTGGACTAATAGTCATTGTGTGAGAAAGCAAGTGAAATGACTTTCCCCATGGTCACACTGTTTGGGCAAGAGGAGGGAACCTGGAAAGGTTTGAAAAAGTTTAGAGTGGAGAGGTGCTGTGGAACCAGAATATTGCTGGTAAAAGCTAAAGGTATTTGCCCCATCACTAATGGTGTTTATCCTATTTATTTTTTTCCTTTTTTTCCTAGTATATTGTTACTGCTAAGAATACCTTTTTTCTTTTGCTTCCTACCACTATTTTAGAACTGTTAAACTGGCTTTCTTATGAAAGAATTTCTGGTAATTGACTTATGTTTTCAAGGTGGAAATAAAACAGTTGCATTTGAAAGAATTTTCAAGAGGACCTGAATATTTGACATTTAACATATTTAAAAATTTTTGTTATATATACTCTTGTGTAGTTATACTTGCTTCCCCCGTCCCCAAAGTTAAATTCTTTGTGGAACATATTGTGCAATATAGTTTTAACCCATTCTATGGTGTGAAGGCCAATAGGAACAGACTGAGAGATGCATCTGATACCTTGGGTAAAATGAACTATTAGGGTAGATAGGTAAGCACAGCTCAACTCCTTGAATAAGCACATGAAAATTATAACTAATATATAACAGCTATCACTCAGGACCATCAGAAATAGACCTGAATGGAAGTCTGACTACTGTGGAATTAAGAAACTACATCCATCCAGACTGGTAGAGAGGGCAGAGATGTGAAACGGGCTGGTCCCACATCCATGTGTGGTGAATAAAAATTTGGGAGGGATATCTCAGGGGCAAGGAGTATCAGCCCTACATCAGGTGCCCCAGCCCAGGGTTCCAGTAGGAAAATAAGTCCCCATAACTTTTGGCTACAAAGACCAGTGGTGATTGTTCAGTAGAAGAAATTTCTGGAGTCCCATGCAGTTCCCCTTAAAAAACCCACATGTGGACTTACACAGACACACTCTCTCTGAGCTCTGACACCACTGGGGTAGCAGCTTGAAAAGCACCAGTGACATACAAGGAACAACTGAAATATCTGTCTTCAAGGCGGGAGCTGGCAGACAGCTTACTCCCAGACAGAAAGATGGGCAGCAGCTATTGTCACTTTTCTGAGCCTTCCCCACACAGAGCCATAGAGCAAACAGGTGCCATATCTGAAGACTTGATCAATCTGGCTAACAGTGTTTGCCCTTCCCTGGAGATCCCTGATACTCTATCCCTTTGAATGTACTGTTCCATTCTGTTAACTGTCCCACCAAATTTACAGGCCCATCCAAACTGTTAACTGACTTTTCCGTATGAATGGTTGGTCTTGGCTATTGCTGTACAACTTCCAAAATCCTATCAAACAAGCAAGAGCTAAGTGGTCCCAGGCCTGGAACTAGCAGCAGCCAGCCTAGATTCAAAGCTTGGCTTTCCATGGGAATCTCCAGCCCCGCACAAGTAGCAGCCTGAAGGCTCAGAAAAGTGAAAATGGCTGCTGCTCACCTTTCTCTCTGGGAGTAAGCTGTCCACCAGCTCCCACCTTGATGACAGATACTTCAGTTCCTCCTTGTATGCCACTGGTGCTTTTCAAGCTGCTAGCCCAGTGGTGTGGGAACCCAGAGGGAGTGTGTCTGTGTAAGTCCACATGTGTCCACATGGTTTTTAAGGGGAACTGCTTGGGACTACAGAAATTTCTTCTACTGAACAGTCCCCACTGGTCTTTGCAGCCAGAAGACTGCAGCACAAGTTGCAGTCAGGTTGCTTTATAGCTCATGCAGGCTGGCCCTTGACAGAACACAGGTGGGTGCTGACCTTGGCCTATAGAACCTGGGGAGCCCAGAGTCTGTGTACCTGGTGGACAGCTACACACCACATCAGAGTACCACCACCCTGCCCCCACAAAACAGATCCTTCACAGAGGGTAGAAATTGTCAGTCAGTGGTCACAGTTAGTCCTTGCAGCTGACTGGCCTAGGTAAATCCCTCTCATTGACCTGCCAACAGCAATCAAGACTCAACTAAAGAGGAGGGTGTACTTAGCTCACACAAAGGGCACACCCTGAGTACCCTGCTTGGGTGATAGGGGAGGCTGTGCCACTAGACCCTACAGGCCACCTATACATTAGGCCTTACTACCAAGACATGGAGTCAAAGCAGCTCTGCCTAATATATAGAAACAAACACAGGAAGGCTGCCAAAATGAGGCAAACATGGCACAAATGAAAGAACAGATCAAATTCCAGAAAAAGAACTAAATAAAATGGAGATAAGCAATTTATTAGATGCAGAGCATGAAACACTGGTTATTAGGCTCCTCAGGGAACTTGGTGAGGATGTTAACAGCATGGAAAAGATCAGTCAGAAACAAAGGAAACACTAATTTAAATAAAAAATAATTTACAGGGAAACAACAGAATGGATGAAGCCCAGAATCAAAGCAGTGACTTAGAGCATAAGGAAGCAAAAAAAAAAAAAACAACTGTGCAGAACATGAAGAAAAAGTAGTCCAAAAAAACAAGGATAGCGTAAGCAGCCACTGGGAGAACTTCAAGTGTTCCAACATTTGCATGATAATGGTGCCAGAAGGAAAAGAGGAAGAAATGGGAAATCTAGTTCAAAAAATAATGAAAGAAAAATTCCCCTAATTTGGTGAAGGAAATAGACATGCAAGTTCAAGAAGTACAGGTAGACCCACACAGGGTGGATGTAAAGATGCCTACACCAAGACATATCATAATTAAAATGCTAAAGATTAAAAAGATAAAGCGAATCTAAAGAGCAGCAAGGGTAAAGCAGTTATTTATCTACAGGTGTGTTCCCATGAGACTGTCAGCTGATTTCTTAAAAGTGTGCAGGCTAGAAGGGATTGACAAGAAATATTCATGGAAAAGTTATGAAAAGCAGGGACCTACAGCCAGGATTGCTCCACACAACAAAGGTATCATTTAGAATTGAAGGGGAAATGAAGAGCTTCCCAAACAAGAAAAAGGAGTTCATCACCACCAAACCATTATTATATAAAATGTTAAAGGGACTTATTTTAGAAAAAAAAAGGGTCCAAACTGAAAAATAAAAAGGCAGTGAACATGTACATATCAACAATGGAATCTAAAAAACAAACTAAGCAAACAAGAAGAACAGAGACAAAGTCATGGACATGGAGTTCATTTTGTTGGTTGCCAGATGGGAGAGGAGTGTAGGGGGATGGATAAAGAGTTGAGTGGGTTAAGAAGTAGAGATAGGCAGTTACAGAAATAAACAAGGGGTTGTAAAGTACAGTATAGAAAATGGAGTAGCTAAAGAACTTATACTCATGACCCATGGACATGAAAAATGGTGTGGGGATTGCCTGAGAAAGTAGGGGGTGATGGGTGGATGGGGGAATGGGAAAAATTTAGACAATTATAATACCATAATCAAAATATAATATAAAAATATGAAGTATTTACCAGGGTGATTGGTTCTCCTGCTTCCTTTTTGAGTGCTGTGTTTAATTCACATATAAAAACAAGTTCTATGGTCCTAATTTTAAAGATGAAGAAACTGAGTCAGGTAGAAGGTTGTAGAGCCAGAATTTGAAGGCAGACAGACTTCAGAGCCTCTGTCTAGACTTATGTTTCTTCAAAGATTGCAGGTTTTGTAGCATATCATAGGCTAGACTTTGTACAATACACATAGAGTGTATTTTCTATATAATGATTGAATTAAAATACCAATAATTTTTATATGTTTGGACTGTCTAGGAAAAAGACTTCGACCTGGTGGAGCACAGTAGCAGGTTGCCTCAGTGTGGGAAGTCCTATGTATTTCCGTTCAGGTGCTCAGGAATTTGGAGAACCAGGATGGTGGAAACTTGTTCACAACAAGCCCCCGACAATGAAACCTGAAGGAGAGAAGTTGTCTGCCTCTACCTTGAAAGTGAAAGGTACTGTAAAGTGTAAGCACAGTATAGAAGGTGCTATCCAGACCAAAGTCAAGCAAGTGTGAGCTTAGGAAACAATGCCATTTTTACCAGATATACCTCATCTGCCTCCTGAGTGACTGCTTGGCAATTTACTGTGACACTTTTTTTGGTATATCATAAATAATAATTATATTAAAATATATGATAATTTCAATCAACTTACCGGTTTGTAAAATTTCCTTTGATGTCTGAAAGGTGCTCTATTTTAATCTGGTTTTGTTTTAAACTTTTCTCTCTCTTTTAAATTGTTGTTTAAATACAGTTGTCCCCATTTTTCACCCACCACTCTCCCCCCACCCCAGCTGTCACCACTTCCCACTCTCCATCCTACCATCTTTCGGCTTTGTCCAAGTGTCCTTATATGTGTTCCTTGATGACTCTACCCGCTTTTCCCCTCTTTATCCTCTCCCACCTCCCCTCTGGTTACGGTCGGTTTGTTTTTTATTTGTGTCTCTGGTTGTATTTTGCTTGCTTGTTTGCTTTGATTAGCTTCCACTTACAAGTAAGAACATATATTTGTCTTTCACCGCTTGGCTTATTACACTTATCATAATGCTCTCCAGATCCATCCATGCTGTCACAAAGGGTATGAGCTCTTTCTTTCTGCTGTGTGGTATTCTGTTGTGTAAATGTACCATAGTGTTTTGATCCACTCATTTACTGATGGGCACTTAGGTTGCTTGCAACACTTGGCTATTATAGATTGTGCTGCTGTGAACATTGGGGTGCATAGATTCTTTTGAATTTCAGTATTCTTAGGGTATAATTCCAGCAGTGGAATTGCCAGGTCAAAAGGCAGTTCCACTTTTAGTTTTTTGAGGAAATTCCATAATTTTCCACAGTGACTGCACCAGTCTGCATTCCCTCCAACAGTGCACTAGGGTTCCCTTTTCTCCATACTCTCGTCACCACTTGCTGTTTGTTGATTTGGTTATGATGGCCTTTCTGACCAGTGTGAAGTGGTATCTTACTGTGGTTTTAATTTGCATCTCTCTGATAGCTAGCAATACTGAGCATCTTTTCATGTGTCTCTGGACTCTCTGAATGTCCACCTTGGAGAAGTGTCTGTTCAGGTCCTTTGTCCATGTTTTATTATATTTTAAAATATATTTTATTGATTATGTTATTATAGCTGTCTCATTTCTCCCCCTTTAATCCCCTCTGCTCTGCCCCCCTGGCCTGCATTCCCACCTCTTAGTTCATGTCCATGAGTTGTACATATAAAGTTCTTTCATTTCTACATTTCCAATGTTATTAACCTCCCCCTGTCTATTTTGTACCTACCATTTATGCTTCTTATTCCCGTACCTTTGCCCTTGATCCTCCCTCCCCCTACCCACTGATAACCCTCCATGTGATCTCCATTTCTGTGATTCTCTTCCTATTCTAGATGTTTGTTTATACTTTTGTTTTTTAGGTTCAGGGGTGACTTTATTGTGACTTTACTATTCATAATTTTGATCTTCTTTTCCTTAGATAAGTCCCTTTAACATTTCATGTAATAAGGGCTTGGTGATGATGAACTCCTTTAACTTGACCATATCTGGGAAGGAGTTTATCTGCCCTTCCATTCTAAATGATATTTGCCAGATAGTGTAATCTTGGATCTAGGTCTTTGCCTTTTATGACTTTGAATACTGTTTCCAGGCCCTTCTTGCCTGCAAGGTGTCTTTGGGGAAGTCAGCGATTGTCTTATGGGAACTCCTTTGTAGGAAACTTTCCCCTTTCCTCTTGCTTGTTTTAGGATTCTCTCTTTATCTTATCTTGGGTAACTTAATGATGATGTACCTTAGTGTGTTCCTCTTTGAGTTGAACTTCTTTGAGACTCTCTGGGTTTCCTGGACTTCATGGAAGTCTGTTTCCATCACCAGTTTGGGGAAGTTTTCCTTCATTATTTGTTGAAATAAGTTTTCAATTTCTTGCTGCTGCTGTTCTTTTCCTGGCACCCCTATCATTTCGATATTGGAATGTTTCAGGTTGTCCCAGGGGTTTGTAAGTCTCTCTTCACTTTTTTGATTTCTTGTTTCTTCATTCTGTTCTAGTTGGATATTCTTTCTTTTGTTCCAGATCATTACTTTGAATACTGGTTTTCTTCCTGTCACTGTTGGTTCCTTGAATATTTTGCTTTATTTCATTTTGGGTATCATTCATTTGTTTTTTTCATTTTTTGACCAAGCTCAGTCAGATCTGTGAGCATTTTGATTACCAGGGCTTTAACTTCTCCATCATATACCTTGGGTATCTCCTCATCGCTAGTTCTTTCTGAGGTTTTGCTCTCTTTCATTTGGGCCATAGTTCTTGGTCTTGACACACCTGATAAGTTTTAAGGGGACGGGGTCTTAGGTATTTATCCGGGTAGGGCAACTGTCCTTGCTGTGCTGGGGTGCTTCCGGTCTGGTTGTTCTGTTTGATCTTTTCTTTAATTCTTTGGTAGTCAGAGTTCCATGCAGTTTGATTTTCTGTTGTTTCTGGTTGTTTATTGATTTTAGAGTGGTGGTTTTCCAAGGAATCGAAGGGTTTCTACCTATGCCTCCATCTCGGCCAGAACTCTGGGTCCCTTTTTTTGGTCTTTGGTTTGAAGTCTATTTTGTCTGATACAAGGTTTGCTACACCGCTTTTTTCCCTTGTCCATTTGCTTAGAATATTTTTTTCTAACCCTTTACCTTCAGTCTGTGTAGGTCTTGTTTTCTGAGGTGGGTCTTTTATAGGCAGCGTGTGTGTGGGTCATATTTTCTTACCTATTCAGCTACCCTATATTTTCTGATTGGAGCATTGAATCCATTTACATTTAAAGTTATTATTGAGAAGTAGTTATTCATTTCCAGTTTACTCCCTTCGTATCTGTGTTCCTCTTGCTCTGTTTCTTCCTTTTCTTAAAGTAGTTCCTTTAGCATATCATGCAGTGCTAGTTTGGTGAAGGTGTGTGTATTTTTTGCCTTCATTTGTCTGGGAAACTATTTTGCCTTTCATTTTAATTGAGAGCCTTGCTGGATAGAGTAGTCTTGGATGTAGGCCTTTGCTTTTCATTAACTTGGAATATTTCTTGTCATTCCCTTCTGGCTTGTGTTTCTGTTGAAAAGTCAGCTGGGAGCCTGTCTGGGCTCCCTTGTATGTTACATCCTGTTTCTCCCTTGCTGCATTTAAGATTCTCTCTTTGTCTTTGAATTTTGCCTATTTAATTATATGTCTTGAATTAGGTCTCTCTGGGTTCCTCTTGATTGGGACCCTTTTTGCTTGCTGGATTTGTGGGACTTCTCTCATCGGATTTGGGAAGTTTTTCATCGTTACTTTTTCAAACATGTTTTCTATCCCTTCTTTATCTTCTTCTCCTTCTGGTATCGCCATTACACAGATATTATTATGTTTTGTTTTGTCCTGCAGTTTTCCTAACCCCTCTTCTTTCTTTTTGAGTCTTTTTTCCTTTTCTTGCTCATTCTGGGATTTTTTTTTCTACCTTGTCCTCCAGTTTGCCAATTCAATCTTCTGCTTCATCTAGCCTATCTTTCATTCCTTGTATTGTGTTCTTCAATTCAGAAATTGTATTCTTTTCCTCTTGGCTCTTGGTGATAATTTCTTTGCCCTTTTTCATGTTGGTATGATTTGCAGTAAGGTCCTTGTAGCTTCCCTGTAAGTTTTGGTAATTCTCACTGAAATCATTGAGCTTCCTTTTAACCATTGTTTTGAACTGAATGTCTGATAGTTTACTTGCCTCTATTAAATTTAGCACTCTTTATTGAGATTCCTCCTTTCCTTTTGATTGGGGGTTGTTTTATTGTTTCCCCATTTCAGAGGAGATACAATGTTAATTTTTGCTGCTCAAATTGATCTGCTTTGACTTCCTTTCTTTGTGGTGTGAACTTCTGTGGTAGGAGACCTGTGGCATTCAGGGGTTCAGTTTCCTTGATCTCTTCAATTTAATGGTCTTGGGATGTCCTTTTATGTTGTTTATGTTGGCTCTCTGGATGTAATTGTTTCTTTTTTAAATATATTGATTATATTATTGCAGTTGTCCCATTTCTCCCTCATCATTCCCCTCTACCCTGGACACCCCCTCCCACCCACATTTCCCCCCCTTTAGTTCATGTCCATATGTCATAAGTTCTTTAGCTTCTACATTTCCCACACTGTTCTTGCCCTCCCCCTGTCTATTTTCTACCCACCGTCTATGCTACTTATTCTCTGTACCTTTTCTCCCTCTCTCCTCCTCCCACTCCCCTGTTCCTAACCCTCCATGTGATCTCCATTTCTGTTTGTGTTCCTGTTCTAGCTGTTTGCTTAGTTTGCTTTTGTTTTAGTTGTGGTGGTTAATATCTGTGAGTTTGCTGTCTTTTTACTGTCCTATTTTTGATCTTCTTTTTCTTAGGTAAGTCCCTTTAACATTTCATGTGTAAGGGCTTGGTGATGATGAACTCCTTTAACTTGACCTTATCTGAGAAGCACTTCATCTTCCCTTCCCTTCTAAATGACAGCTTCTCTGGATAGAGCAATCGTGGATGTAGGTCCTTGCCTTTCATGACTTGGAATACTTCTTTCCAGCCCCTTCTTGCCTGGAAGGTCTCTTTTGAGAAATCAGCTGAAATCTGATGGGAACTCCTTTGTAGGTGACTGTCCCCTTATCCCTTGCTGCTTCTAGAATTCTCTCCTTCATTTTAATCTTGGGTAATGTAATTATGATGTGCCTTGCTGTGTTCCTCCTTGGGTCCAACTTCTTTGGGACTCTCTGAGCTTCCTGGACTCCCTGGAAGTCTATTTCCTTAGCCAGATTGGGGAAGTTCTCCTTTATTATTTGTTCAAATAAGTTTTCCACTTGTTGCTCTTCCTCTTCTCCTTCCGGTACCCCTATAATTTGGATGTTGGGTCGTTTAAAGATGTCCTGGAGGTTCCTAAGCCTCTCCTCACTTTTTTTAATTCTTTTTTCTTCCTTCTTTTCTGTTTGTTTGTTTCTTTCTTCCTTCTGGTCTACTCCATTGATTTGAGGCCCAGTTTTCCTCCCATCACTATTGGTTCCCTGTGCGTTTTTCTTTATTTCACTTATTGTACTCTTCATTTGTTCCTCTAATTTGAGACCAAAATGAACCAATTCTGTGTGCTTCCTAATCACCAGTGCTTTGAACTGTGCATCTGATAGGTTGGCTACCAGTGCATTGAGCTGTGTCTCTGATAGCTTGGCTATCTCTTGGATGCTTAGATGAATTAGCTTTGGGGCTTTGATCTGTTCTCCCGTTTGAGCCATTTTTGGTTTTGGTATTTTGTTTTTGTTTTTTTTGTTGTTGTTGGTCTGGTCCCGGGTGTTACGTAGTCAGGGATGGAGTGTTAGGTGTTCCCCAAGTTGGGGCAACCCAGTTGCTGGGTTGTGACACTGTATTTGGGGGCGGGGTCCAAGAGGGAACAATGGCGCTTGCTCTGCTCTCTCTCAGATTCCAGTCCCTTCCACCGTTTTCCCCAAGCAAACTGGGCCCTTCTAGTGCTGATCTCCGCGTGGGCGGGCCTGTGCATGTTCTAGGACCATGTGTGTCTGTCCAGCGAACTCTCCTGTGAGGCTGGGGTTTTCTCCAGGCACGTCAACCCCTACAAGTGTTTTCAATCAGTGCTTTTAGGCCTTAAATCTCGGCACTGGGGCCCAGCATTACGCAGTCTGTCTTGCTGCCCATTTTCGCCTGGTTTATCTGCATGCAAATGTGTGACTGTTGTCAGCCGCCTTGTGCGCCTCGGTTGGTTTGCTCGTTGCCTCCCTGAGCTCATTCACCGCTGCCTATGTGCCTGGGGTGTGCCAGCCACCGCCTGTGTGCCTGGGACCACCAGCCACCTCCTTCTTCCACCGTAACTCCTCTCTGCCGGCCGCTGACTCTGCCCCTCTTACCAGTCTCAGTGAATCGTTGTCAGACTTCCGTGCAATTCATTTTCTGTTTGTTCTGGTTGGTTTTTTTAGTTCTATGTTTTTGTTGTCCTTAATCTTGGTTGTGAGAGGAGGCACAGTGTGTCCACCTATACCTCCATATTTGCCGGAAGTCCACCCCACAAGTGTTTTCAATCGGTGTTTTTAGGTTTTATTTCCTGGCGCTGGGGCCCTGGGTTGCAAGGTCTGTCTTGCTCCCCCTTTTCTCTTGGATTATCTGGGCACGAATGTGGGACTGCCTGGTTAGCCAGCTGTCTTGCACCGCCTCACTGTGTCTGTCTGTTGCCACTCAGTACCCAGGGTTCACTAGCCGCCGCCTGTGTGCCTGGGATCTGCCAGCCTTGCCTGTGTGCCCAGGTCTGCCAACCTCCACTTTTTCCTGCTGTGACTCCCCCCCTCTTACCAGTCTGGATGAATGGTTTTCAGACTTCTGTATAGTTCAGTTTTCTTTTAGTTCTGGTTGTTTTCTTGTTGCTAAATCTTTGTTTTCCTTAATTTTGGTTGTGCGAAGAGGCACAGTGTGTCCACTTACGCCTCCATCTTGGCAGGAAGTCTAATCAACAGATATTTTGTAAGCAAGCAAAAGAGTTTTGATCCTTTACCATAGCTTCTCTGAGTACATAACCTGTGGAGGAGCTTTTCCCACAGAGCCTTGTCAGCCTCTGATGAGAATAAGTCTACCAATACATGATCTGCTTGGGGAGGAAAGGTGGCTGATCTCTCAAAGGAGAAGGTCCTGTAATTGGGTTTTGATTGTTGTTATGTCATTGTTTGGTGATTCCTTCCCTCCAGCTGGTTGACTGAGGGTTACTCTGCCCACCATATCTTGTATGTTTTTGTATAGGTGCTGCTAGAACAAAACCACAAAGCCCAACAAACAGACCCGCATCCACAAATTTATCTCCCACTCCCCCCAATCCCACTCACTATCAACAGCAAATGAACCAGTATTAATAAGGGTGTAAAGAGATTAAGAGTATTATAAGAAAGGAGAGAAATAAACTATAGTATAAAATCTAGTGAGTTAATATGCACAAACTTGATGAACAAGAAGTGAATGTTAAAAACCTATGCAGGAAAGAAAATATCACTAATAATGGAAAAGACCACAGTGGATTTCATCTAGGTAGCCTCTACTGTTTATCACTGTTTTTTCTTTCTGGATCCGCTTCTGGCGATGTCAGTTTACCTTGTCAGACCTTAGGTGGCCTGCTCTGAGACTGGCAGGGATCTACTTGCTGTGGCTGTCTGCTTCACTGGTTAATCTAGTCACTCTGCACTCAGCAGTCAGACTTAAGCACCACAGAACCAGGGTAGAGTCTCTCCTGCGGGGGGGGGGGCTGTTGTTTCCCCTCAGGCTGCTGCAGCTCAGAGGGGCAGTGGTCCGCCTTAGCAGGACACCTGTTGCCATATGGGGAATGACTCAACACCAGTATATCCCAGAGGCTATTCTCTTAGTTCTTACTCATAAGCTTCTGTCCCTAGTCTCTCCTCAGGCATCCCTAGCCCTCTCTGCCCTGGCCTTTTCCTGAGCCCATGGTAAGTGGATGCATATGTATATTTGTGCATTGGTCCTTTAAACGGCTCTTTGTGTCTCCAGTTGTCCATCTCTGGCAGAGAGTAACTGCCAATTTTCATCACCAAAGCACAGATAACAATTTTCATTGTTGTTGTTATCTGTGTACGTTTTGGGCTCTGGTGCTCTAGTCTGGGGATCCCAGCTTAGGGTTTAGATCCCACACTTCTCAGGAGGATCCAACCAGTTGCTTAATTATCCCTCCAGCGCTGCCGCCTGTGGGCACCCAGCCAGCCTTTCCACACTCCTTACCAGTCAGTCAGTGCTGAAGATGATTCTTCTGTCTGTCGAGGCCATAAGCTTTTTGTCTCTCTGTTGTTTTTTCCAGGTGATTTCTCCACAGTTTAGTTGTAATTCCAGATTCATCCTGGGAGGAGGTTAGTGTGGCTTTCGCTCACTCCTCCGCCATCTTGCCTCCTCTTGTTTAAAAGTTTTAAAAATATATATATTTTATTGATTATGCTATTACAGTTGTCCCAGTTTTGCCCCCTTTGCCCCCCTCTGCCTGTTACCTTCATTCCCTCCTGCAGTCCTGTCCCTTAATTCATGTCTATGATTCGTGCATATAATTTCCTTGACTTCACATTTCCAGTGCTATTCTTAACATCCCCCTGTCTATTTTGTACCTACCAATTTGTGCTCCTTAATCCCTGCATCTTTTTCCCCTCCTAGCTGATAACCATCCAAATGATCTCTGTATCTATGATTCTGTTCCTCTTCTGTTTTTTTGCTTGTGTTTGCTTTTTTAGATTTGGTTGTTGGTAGTTGTGAATTTGTTGCTATTTTAATGTTTATAGTTTTGGTTTTTTTCTTAAATAAGATTCTTTAACATTTCATATAGTAATGGCTTGGTAATGATGAAAACTTTGCTTTACCTGGTCTGTGAAGCACTTTACGTGCCCTTCAATTCTAAATGATAGCTTTGCTAAATAGAGTATTCTAGGATGTACGGCCTTACTTTTCATCACTTTGAACGCTTCCTGCCAGTCTCTTCTGTCCAGCAAAGTGTCTTTCGAGAAAATCAGCTGACAGTTATGGGAACTCCTTTGTAGGTAACTCTCTTCTTTTCTCTTTTTGCTCGTAGGATTCTTTATTTTTAATCTTGGGCATTTTAATTATGAAGTGCCTGGGTGTGGTATTCTTCGGGTCCCACTTGTTTGGGACTCTGTGCTTCCTGGACTTGTATGTCTATTTCCTTCACCAAATTAGGGATGTTTTCTTTCTTTTTTTTTTTTCCCAAATAAATTTTCAGTTTCTTGCTCTTCCTCTTCTCCTTCTGGCATTGTTATGATTGGGATGTTGGTATGTTTGAAGATGTCCCAGAGGCTTATTATTCTATTCCCATTTTTTTAAATTCTTTTTTCTTCTTGGTATTCTGATTGTGTGCTTTTTTTCTTCCTTATATTCCAATTTGTTTACTCGGTACTCAGTTTTATCCACTCCACTGTTGGTTCCACGTAGATTTTTCTTTATTTCATTTAATGTAACCTTTATTTCTGCCTGGGTCTTTATCATGCTGTTGCCATACTGAGTGAGTTCATTGAGTATTCTTATAAGCAGTGTTTTGAACTCTGCATCTCATAGGTTGGTTATCTGTGTTTTGTTTAATTCTTTTTCTGGAGTTTTTTTTGTTCTTTCAATGGGACCATATTTCTTTGTCCCCTCAATTTGGCAGCCTCCCTGTGTTCGTTTCTGTGTGTTATGTAGAGCTACTTTGACTCCCTGTCTTAGTAGCCTGGCCCATTTTAAACTGATAAGAACAAATACTATACTTGATCTTAGCCAAAAGGCCGAGAAGCAACAGTAGCCTCGCCTATTTTAGAAGAGAGGACCTGTTAACAGTGTGGGACGGAGCCTTAGGTGATTGCCAGTGTGGGGCAACGCCTTTTATCACTTTGTGGCTGTATAGGAGGAGAGCACTCAGAAAGGAGACATTGTGGTTGCCTGGCTTCTGGTGGAGGAAGCTGTCTCCCAGCCATGCCCTGTTTCCAGTCTCCTCGCTTTCTCCCCATATGCCACTTGTGCTCTTCTAGCTGTTGCCCTGGTGCTGAATCCTAGAGGGGGTGGGTCTGTGTAAATCCGATGTCTATGCAGGACCTTTAAGATGAGTATCCTCATAATCTGGCAGTTTCTTCCACACCCTAACGCCCACTTTTTTCACAGCCAGAAGTTATGGGGATTTATCTTCGAGGCTCTGGAACCCTGGGCTGCTGAGTAGTCTGGTTTGGGCCAGTGATTACGTGCACCTGAAATATCCCTCCCAGTTTTTATTTACCACATGTGAATGTGGGACGGTCCATTCTACTCCCTCTCCATACTGCCTCCGCAGCATCATGCCTTTCTGCGACTCTCTTCCTCTCTCCACGTCTCCAACCCTCCTACCCATCTAGATGAATGTGGCTTCTTTAAATCCTTGGTTGTTGGACTTCCTTACAGCTTGATTTTCTGACAGTTCTGGGTAATAGTTGTTTTGTAGTCTAGATGTATTTTTTCTGTAGTTGCGTGAGGAGGTGAAGTGTGTTTACCTACAGCTCCATCTTGACCAGAAATCCTGTTTTTAATCTGTTTATCATGAAAAAATTTAAATATATGCAAATACGGAGAGTAAGATAATAAATGAATCCCCACATACCATTCACCTAGCTTCAAATTTTACATTTTTATTTTTTTATTGTTACTTTTTAAAATTGAATTTATTGGGGTGACATTGGTTAACAAAATTGTACAGGACAGCTTTTACATTTTAAAAAATATATTTGTGAAAAAAATCAAATAGGATTGAAGGGTATAAATTCTGGACGGTGCCCCTCTGCATATACCCCTTCCTGCAGTTTCACTCCCCAGAGTATACCCACTGTTGACTCTTGTGACGCCTTTAGAAATAGTTTCTGCACATTTTGTTATTTTTTTAAGAAAAACTGTAAATGGACCCATAGTACTTGCTCTTCAGTTATTCCCCTGCTTACAAGTATACCTTGGATGTTTTTCCACAGGTGTACATGCAGATCTTTTATTTCATTGCATTCCATTGAATGGCTATATGGTAATTTATTAAACCCTTGTTAGTGGACATTTTGCTTATTTCTAGAACCTTTTGTTGTTATTTTAAATAGTATTACAATATTAGTATTGTATAATATTAATATCAATATTAATATTGTGTACTTGTGCAAATTTTTTTGTGATAAATTCCTGGAAGCATGTTGCTTTATCAGAAACCATACTAATTAAAAACTTTTATCAGTATTGCCAAATTATCCTCCAAAAAATTGTAGTAAAATTTATGTTCTAGTATGAAAATGTTCATTTCTCCCTATGGTTGCTGAGCATTATTAAACTTTTAATGTTTACTGATCCCAATAGGTAAAAGATAGTAATTAGTTGTTTAAATGTGTATTATAACTTTTTTCAGAAGAGATTGATCTAAGTTTTCATTTAAAGCATTCATTGACTTATCAAGTGTTCAGTAAGTATTTATTGAGTTAATTAATGGAAAAGAAGGGGAAGAACAATTAGGAGAAGCCACCTAAAAGAAAATGTGAGATTAGTGATGGGGTATAGGAAAGAAGAGTCAGAAAAGGTTCTTAAACTAATGACCAGAAGTAAAAATGGCTTAAAAAACAGGGAAAAAAATAAAGCATTCATTGAGCATTTCTCTGTTTCGAATGTGGTAATAGGTTTACAACAATAAATTAGCAAAAGGAACGAAAGCTGGATGATTATTTAAAAATTTAGAGAGACTTCTGGTCAAGATGGTGGCACTGGCAGACATGATTTGCCTCCTCTCAAAACCACATCAAAATTACAAGTAAAATGTAGAATAGCCATCCCTTAGAACCATCAGAAATCAAGTTGAAGGGAAGTCTGACAACATGGAATTAAAGAAATCACATCCATCCAAACTGGTAGGAGAGGCGTAGATGCAGAGCCATGGAATGGTGTGGTCCTACATCCACAGGTGGTAGATAAAATTCAGGAGGGATATCTTGGGAGTGAGGAGTCTCAGCCCCACAGCAGACCCCTAGCTCATGGTCCCAGTGCTGAGAAGGTAAGTCCCCATAACTTCTGGCTGCAAAACCCAGTGGGGTTCATATTGGTGGAAGAAACTGCTGGAGCCCCAAGCAGGGCCTCTTAAAGAACCCACACATGGACTCACCTACTCAGACTCAATCCCTCTGAAGTCCAGCCCTGGGGTAACAGTTTGAAAGGCACCAGTGTCATAGAGGGAGAAACTAAAGTGTCTGGCATCAAGGCAAGCAGGGTCCATTGTTCGTTTTCTGAACCTTTCCCTGACTGAGACACAAAGTCAGCAAGCTAGCGCCATGTCTGAGACTCCATCAACCTGACTGACAATGTTTGACCCACCTTGAAGATCCCCAGAGATTCTGCCCCTACCCCACTCAACTTATGGGCCCACCCAAGCTGCTTTTCCACATGACTGGCTGGTCTTGGCTCATGCTTCACAACTCCCTAAATCCTCAAAAAAGGAACTGCCAGCCTCAGTGAGTCTCAGGCCTGCCACTAACAGCAGCCAGCCTAGATTCACAGCATGGCTTCACCAGGGAATTTCCAAGGCCAGCACAGGTAGCAGCTATCTAAGATTGCTTTATAGCTCAGGCAAAGTGGCCCTGGGCTAAACACACGTGGGGGCTGATCTTGCTCAGCACCACCCAGGAAATCCCAAAGCAGCTGCAGACCATGTCATAGCACCATCACCCTGCCCCTGCACAGATGATCCTCCATGGATGGCAGAGGTTGGTGGTTAGTGGTCATAGCCAGTGTTTGCAGCTGACTAGCCTGGGTAAATTCCTTCCATTGACCTGCCAACAGCAATCAAAGCTCAACTAGAGGAGGAGAGTGTACACAGCCACACACTAAGGGTGCATCTAGAGTACCCAGCTTGGGTGATAGGGGAGGCTATACCACTCGACCCTACAGGATACGTACTACATTAGGCCACACTCCAAGATACAGAGTCAAAGCAGCTCTACCTAATACATAGAAACAAACACAGGGAGGCTGCCAAAAAAAGAGATACAGAATCATGGCCAAAATGAAAGAATATTAAAACTCCAGAAAAAGACCTAAAGGGAACAGAGATAAGCTATCAGATGCAGAGTTCAAAACACTGTTTATAAGGATGCTCAAGGAACTTAGTGAGGACCTCAGCAGAACAAAAAAGATCCAGTCAGAAATGAACGATACACTATGTGATCTAATTAAAAATTTACAGGGAAGCAACAGTAGAATGGATGAAGCCGAGAATCAGATCAATGATTTGGAACATAAGGAAGCAAAAAACAACTATTGGAACAACAAGAAGAAAAAAGAATTTTAAAAAATGAGGGTAGTATAAACAGCCTCTGGGACAAGCTTAAGTGGTCCAGCATTCACATTATGGGTGTGCCAGAAGAAGAAGAGAAAGAGCAAGAAGTTGGAAATACATGTGAAAAAAGTGAAAGAAAACATCCCTAACTTGGTGAAGGGAATAGACATATAAGTCCAGGAAGTACAGAGTCCCAAACAAGATGGATGCAAAATACTCCAAGGCACATCTTCATAAAAATGCCAAAGGTGAAAGGTAAAGAGAATCTAAAAAGCAGCAAAAGAAAAGCAGTTAGTTACCTATAGGGGAGTTCTCATAAGACTGCCAGTTGATTTCTCAAAAGTAACTTTGCAGTTTAGAAGGGATTGGCAAGAAATATTCAAAGTCATGGAAAGCAGAGTCCTACAGCCAAGATTGCTCTACCCAGCAAAGCAATCATTTAGAATTGCAGGGCAGATAAAGAACGTCCTGGACAAGAAAAAACTAAAGGAGTTCATCATCACCAAACCAGTATTACATGAAATGTTAAGGGGACTTATTTGAAGAAAAAGAAGATCCAAACTATGAACAATGAAATGGCAATGAATACATATCTATCAACAACTGTATTTAAAAAACAAACTAAGCAAACAAGAAGAATAGAGTCAGAATCGTGGGTGTGGAGAGCATTTGGTTGTTTGCCAGATGGGAGTAGGGTGTGGGGAAATGATAAAGTGGTGAAGGGATTAAGAAATGCAAATAGGTAGGTACAGAATAACTTTGGTGATATAAAGTCAAATACAGGAAACGGAGTAGTCTAAGAACTGATATGCATGATCCATGGACATGAACTTGTGTGGAGATTCCCTGAGGGAGTGGGGAGTTCTGAGTGATGGAGGGGGAAAATCTAGACAACTGTAATAGCGTGATTAATAAAATATATTTTCAAAAAATTTAGATATTTATTCTTTTCCAGCAGCCTCAAAACCAACTTTAGATCCCATCATCACTGTTGAGGGCCTTAGAAAACGTGCGAGTCGCAATCCTGTGGAATCGGCCATGGAATTAAAAGAGAAAAGGTCTCGTACTCAGGAAGCAAAAGACATTAGAAGAGCACAGAAGGAAGCAGCTGGCTTTCTTGACAGGAGCACTTCTTCAACCCCAGTAAAATTCATAAGCCGAGGCCGCCGGCCTGACGTGATTCTAGAAAAAGGAGAGGTGATTGACTTTTCATCCTTGAGCTCCTCTGACCGCACTCCGCTGACAAGCCCATCTCCTTCTCCTTCTCTGGATTTCTCTGCCCCTGGAACTCCTGCTTCTCACTCAGCCACGCCTAGCTTGCTTTCAGAAGCAGATCTGATTCCAGATGCGATGCCACCACAAGCCTTGTTTCATGGTAAGACTTAACCTTTCGTGGGTCTTTTATTTTATGTATGGCCCATGATATGAAAGTGTATGCTTTCACCTTGCATGTGGTGTGCTTTGCATTTCTTCTGTTTTGTTTTATGCTCTGCACAGATGATGATGAGATGGAAGGTGATGGAGTCATAGATCCAGGGATGGAGTACGTCCCACCCACTGCTGGGTCAGCAGCTTCTGGGACAGTGGTTGGGGGCAGAAAGAAGGTCAGAGCACCTGAGCAGATAAAGCAGGAGGTAGAGAGTGAGGAGGAAAAACCGGGCAGGATGGACATTGATAGCGAAGACACAGATTCTAACACATCTTTGCAAACAAGGGCTCGAGAAAAGAGGAAGCCACAGTTGGAGAAGGACAGGAAACCTAAAGGGCCCAAATACACCCCTGTGAGCATCTATGAGGAGAAACTGCTTCTAAAGAGGCTGGAAGCTTGTCCCAGTGCTGTTGCTATGACACCAGAAGCTCGGAGACTGAAGCGTAAATTGATAATCAGACAAGCGAAAAGGGAGAGGGGCTTACCACTTTTTGACTTGGATCAAGTAGTTAATGCCGCTCTTCTGTTAGTTGATGGGATTTATGGAGCCAAAGAAGGAGGAGTTTCCAGTCTTCCGGCAGCCCAAGCCACATACAGAACTACCTGTCAGGACTTCAGAATCCTTGACCGATACCAGGTGAGTTAGCACACACTCAAACTGAGGGTGGGAGTGGAGGTGGGGCAGGCAGCATGATAGAGTGGACATAGTTATGCTCTGACTGTTAAAGTCCTGAGTAATTTTGGGAGAGAAATGAAAACAGCAAGAAAGAAAAATATAAAAATTGCTGGGCTTAATTTTTTGAAATAGCTCAGTCTGAATATCCCTTCATACATCTGGGGTTTTTCTCTCTTGGGGCATTCAAGGCAGAATCTAGACATTTTCATTGTATCTTTTTGTCCCTGAGGGTAGCTCTCCATGGTTTGTTTCATAGCTTTGATTGATAGTTGTATTGAGAACATTAGTGTACCAGACCCTGTGCTTAGCAGGATCTCAAAACATGTAAACATCCATGTGGTTAGGAGACAACATGGAGACATAGCAGCCAAGGAATCAGTGTGGTGTCAGCGTTTCTTGAGATGATTTAGTGGAACCCATGTCTAGGTATACTCCTGGAGCAGTGAATTCCGTTCAAACTGCCAGAACCACACCTTCACACAGCAGGAATGAGAGGTCTTATAGTCCCTGTATCTTTGGTAGCACTTGCTATTACCAGCCTTTGACTAGTTAGCTAACTGAGAGCTGTAAAGTGAATTTGTTTGATTATCAGTCAGGTTGAACGGTTTTCATGTTCCCCAGTTGTTTCTCTGTGAATTGCCTATTTGTATTCTTTGCGCATTTTTCTATCTTGTTCTTTGGCAACTAGTGGGCTCTTCTCTTTGTTGCCACTCTTCTGATATAATTCAGTAGTTCAGGGCTTTTTGTTTTGTTTACTCATTGTTTCATGTGTGGCCCCTCTCAATTTGAAACTCTCCTTGAGTTATAGAAACTCTTCTTAATTTCCTATCTTCTGGTTTCTCTGTTCTGTCTTTTCAGAGCACTACTATTAGGAAACTTTTGGGTTAGTAAACTTTTTCTGTAAAGGGTCAGATAGTAAATAGTTTCTGCTTTGCAGGCCACACAGTCTCAGTTGCAGCTATCCAACATTACTGTGGTATTGTGAAAGCTGCACAAGACATAATGCATGAGTATGACTGTACTCCAATAAAACTTTATTTGCTAAAACAGGCTAGGTTTGGCATATGGGCTATAGTTTATCAATGACCTCTACTCCAGATGGAATATTTTTTCTCCTATTTCCCATCTTTCCTGGGGAGTAAAAACCTGCTTGCCTGCATCCTAGGAGCAAGTGATCATCAGCTGGTAAACTTCCACTGAATGTCCCTGTTTTTAGAACAGTACTTCCACCCTTGGCTGTGCCCAGGTGGAATTCTGGGCCCCTGTGTCTCTTTTGAGCCTCTGTAGAGTATAGTCTTCTTCCCATGGAGAGGAATATCATTTCTGGGTATGAGCAGTGGGGGCTTTAACCCCTTAAATAAAAAGACACTCAACTTTAGTAGGACCTGGTATCCCCAGTTGCTTCCCTTTCCTGAGACTCTGGCCTATAAATCATGCTGCTCCTGGCCTGTCCTCACTGCTGCCTTAGGTTTTGCCTCTCTGGTCTAAGACATTTGCCACTTATTCATATGCTTTTGTTGCCATCATCTGTTTTTTATTCTCATGGGTTTGCTTTTTTAATGTCTATACTTTATTTTTTTAAATTACGAAATGTGTCATATCCATAGAAGAATGCATAGAACATATGAGTATAGTTTATAGAGATGAATAAAATAACTGCCTATTCCTCTAGCTCCTGGGTTAAGAAATAAGAAACAGCATTATAAACACTGCGAAATCCTGTGCACTGCCTGCTCCTCCCAGAGGGAGTCATTTTCTTACTTGTTAAGCATTCTTCTACTTTTTCAATGTCTGTATCCCTAAACAATACACTTTCCTTTTAAAAAAAATGAAGTGGGAAGCACTTAGTGTGGATAAAGGCTTCCAGGAGAAGATAAACTAAGTAGTCCTTATGGGTCATTGCTGTAGATTGAATTGTATCCCGCAAAAGGATATATTAATGTCCTACCCCCTCCCTTATATGTGAATGAGGCCTTATTTGGAAATAGGCCTCTTGTACATATAATCAGTTAAGATAAGATCATACTAGAGTAGGCTGGGCCTTTAATGCAGTATGACCAGTGTCCTTATAAGAAAAGAAGAGACACAGACACAGGCACATAGGGAGAATACCATGTGATGACTGAGGCAGAATGATGTATCTATAAGCCAAAGGATACCAACAATTGCTGGCAACATCAGAAGCCAAGAGAAAGGCATGGGACAGATTGTCCCACAGGGTGTTCAGAAAAAGCATGGCCCTGCTGACATCTTGATTGCTGATTTCCTGACTGCAGAACTATGAGAGAATAAATTTCTATTGTTTTAAGTCACCCCATTGATACAATAGCTCCAGGAAATTCATACAGTCATGTTCTGGCTATACCTTTCATGAGCCCATCCTGGAGAAGTCAGTGGTCAAGGTCATTAGGGAGTCCTGGGAAACATAAGGTTCACTACCACCTGAGCTTCAGTGTATACCAGGTAGCATGATAGAAGTCTGGACCGTGAGAATGGGGTCCTCTGTATTCCTGCCTGGGCTGATATGCTTTCTTCTAGCTCATAGGAGGTCATGTATGGGGCAAGTGTCCTCACCTGAGCCGGGGAGCAGGCATGGATGGAGTAGAGTCTCAGAGTCATACTTCATCTAGAAATCAGACCTCCAGACTTCTGTGGGAGGAGGGCAACCATCTGGCAGCAGGGAGTTGAGGTGGAATATAGGGATCTTACTATTGCAACTTTTATCATTCTTTTGGTGAGCATGTGTCCTTGGGCTCTGAATTTCACAAGGGCTTCTCAGTTTTTCCTCCCCAGCTAGTAGGGATGGGATGGCTAGAGGGAGCTGCAATTGGATATTTCCCTTTCCAGAGGTTTTTTAGGTTCTGATAAAACCTTAATGTGCTCACTTTGGTAGCATATATACTAAAATTGGAACAATACAGAGAAGATTAATATGGCTCCTGCACAGGGATGATAGGCAAATTTGTGAAGCGTTCTGTACTGTTAAGGCTGAGAGAAATAAGTCAGACAGAGACAGGCAAATACTGCATTATCTCATATGCGGAGTTAAAAACAACAACTCATAGACAGAGATCAGACTTGTGGTTACCAGAGGCAGAGGATGGGAAGAGGGGGCGTTGGAGGAAGGTGGTCAAAAGGTACAAATTTCCAGGTGTAAGATAAATAAATACTAGAAATGTAACATACAACATGGTAACTATAGCTAACACTGCTGTATGATATATAGGAAAGTTGTTAGCAGAGTAAATCTTAAGAATTCTCATCACAAGGAAAATATTTTTTTCTTTTTTCTCTTTTTATGAAACTTATATGAGAAGATGGATGTTAACTGAACCTATTGTAATCATTTCACAATAAATGTATATCAAACCATCATGTTGTATACTTTAAACTTATGGAGTGAATACATACCAGTTATTTCTCAGTAAAACTGTGGGGGAAATGTTTCTAACAAAATACGTTAAAAAAAATAAGATATTACAGTAGGCTCTGGCAAAATGGTTTCTTTCGAGGACAGCCTTATTAAGAAGAACAGAGTATGTTGTACTCTGATGTATTTCAAAATGGCTACTTTTCCCCTCCTCTTGCCAGAAGCATGAGGCAATTTTTCTTTGCTTTTTACCACGAGAACCTGGTAGAGCTCCTGGAATTATCAAGAAAACACAAAAATGTGACCTCTTCCCCCTGGAGGTTTGTCTCTAGGATTTGTTCACACTGAATCTCCAGCAATTTTGCATTTGTAGTTTAGATTTTTCTACCTGACACTTGTTGCCAGAGCTTTCTATTCATGGGTTTCTGCTTTCGTAAGTTGTGATTCTCTGTATCCTTCTGTCTGTCTTTCCTGTTTGGGGGCAGCATTTTGCCCTGTGACCTTAATTCTCTGATGGATCTAAGAAGTTTGATTTTCAGTTTGTTCAACTTGTTAGGATGTTGTCTATTTATGTGCCAGACTGGAAACTGGATGTTCTCTTCTGTGCTTTTTTAATCTGGGAAATTCTTCATAATTGCTTCTTTAATATATTCCTCCTTTATGTTTTTTCCTCTTCTTTTGGGTTCCTAATATGGACATTGACACCATTAGTTCTTTATCTCTTCCTTTGCCTTTCTTTTTTTAATCCTCTCCTGAGGATATGTTTATTGATTTTAGAGAGAGGAAAATAGGGGGAGGGGGAGAGAGAAAAACATCGATATGAGAGAGAAACATTGATTGGTTGCCTACCATTCACACCCTGAGCAGGGATTGAACTCATAACCCAGCTATGTGCCCTTACTGGGAATTAAACCCACAACCTTTTGGTGTATGGGATAACCCTCCAAGCAACTAAGCCACCTGACCAGGACTTTTCCTTTTCCTTTCATTTTATTTCATTTTTTTTCTTTTTATTGCATGTATTGGGGTGATGCTTAAGAAAATTATACAGATTTCAGGTGCACTGTTCTATAACACATCATCTGTATGCTGTATTGTGTGTTCACCACCCCAGCTCAAGTCTCCATCCATCACCATTTATCCCCCCTATACTCACCTTCACCTCTCTCCACACCCAGCCCATTGACAATCACCACACTGTTGTTCATGTCCATGAGTTTTTTTCTCTATTCCTCCACCCTCTTACCCAGCCTCCTTCTCAGGCAGCAGTCAGTGTACTCTCTATCTGTGCGTCTGTCTTTGTTTTGCTCGTTAGTTCATTTTGCTCATTAGAGTCCACCTTTGAGTGCAGTCATATGGTCCTCATCTTTTTCTGGCTGACTTATTTCATTTAACATGATGTTCGCCAGGTCCATCTGTGCTGTTACAAAGGGGTACAATTTTCTTTCTTTCTTTCTTTTTTTTTTTTTCAGCTGAGTGGTATTCCACTGTGTAAATTTACCACAACTTTTTTACGCATTCATCTACTGATGGACACTTGGGCTAATTCCAAATCTTGACTCTTATAAATAGTGCTGCAATGAACGTAGGGGTGCATGTACTCTTTTGAGTTAGTGTTTCGGGTTTCTACAGATACATCTTCAGAAATAGAATCACTGGGTCATAAATTTTTAATTTTGGGGGGTAAATTCATACAGTTTTCCACAGTGGCTGCACCAATCTGAATTCCCACCAATAGCATGGGGGTACCCTTTTCTTTTTTTCAAAGATTCTATTTATTTATTTTTAGATAGAGGGAAAAGGAGGGAGAAGAGAAGGAGACAAACATCGGTATGTGGTTGCCACTTGTGCACCCCCCACTGGGGACCTGGCCTGCAACCCAGGCATGTGTCCTGATTAGGTATTGAACCAGCGACCCTTTGGTTTGGAGGCTGGTGCTCAATCCACTGAGCCACACCAGCCAGGGGGAGAGTTCCCTTTTCTTCACATCCTTGCCAGCACTTGTTATTTCTTGATTTATGGATAGCCATTCTGCAGATGCGAGGTGATATCTCATTGTGGTTTTAATTTGCATTCTCTGATGATGAGTGATATTGAGCATATGTTTATTGGCCATCTCTGTGTCCTTTTAGAGAAGTGTATATTCAAGTCCTTAGCCCATTTTTATTTTTTAAAAGTATATTTTATTGATTATGCTATTACAGTTTCCCCAGTTTTTCCCCTTTATCCCCCCTCCACCCTGCACCCCCCACCCTCCAGCATTCCCCCCTCTTAGTTCATGTCCATGGATTGTACATATAAGTTCTTTGGCTTCTACATTTCCTACAGTATTCTTAACCTCTCCCTATTTTATGACTATCAATTATGCTTTCTATTCCCTCTACATCCCCCGCCATTCTTCCCCTCACCCTTTCCACTGAAAACCCTCCGTGTGATATCCATTTCTCTGATTCTGTTCCTGTTCTAGTTGTTTGCTTAGTTTTTGGTTTCTTTTTTTTAGGTTCGGTTGTTGATAGTTGTGAGTTTGTTGTCATTTTACAGTTCATAGTTTTTGATCTTCTATTCCTTAGATAAGTCCCTTTAACATTTCATATAATAAGGGCTTAGTGACCATGAACTCCTTTAGCTTTACCTCGTCTGGGAAGCACTTTATCTGCCCTTCCATTCTAAATGATAGCTTTGCTGGGTAGAGTAATCTTGGATGTAGGTCCTTACCTTTCATGACTTCAAATACTTCTTTCCAGCCCCTTCTTGCCTGTAAAGTTTCTTTTGAGAAATCAGCTGACAGTCTTATGGGCATTCCTTTGTAGGTAAGTTTCTCCTTTCCTCTTGCTTGTTTTAGGATTCTCTCTTTATCTTTAATCTTTGGTAATTTAACGATGATGTGCCTTGGTGTGTTCCTCCTTGGGTCCAACTTCTTTGGGACTCTCTGAGCTTCCTGGACTTCCTGGAAGTCTATTTCCTTTGCTCTATTGGGGAAGTTTTCCTTCATTATTTGTTCAAATAAGTTTTCCATTTTTTGCTCTTCCTTTTCTCCTTTCAGCACCCCTGTGATTCTGATGTTAGAGCATTTAAAGTTGTCCCAGAGTTTCCTAAGCCTCTCCTTATTTTTTTGAATTCTTGTTTCTTCATTCTGTTCTGTTGGATGTTTATTTCTTCCTTTTATTCCAAATTGTTGATGTGAGTCCCAGTTTCCTTCCCTCCACTGTTAGTTCCCTGTATATTTTGCTTTATTTCACTTTGGGAAGCCTTCATTTGTTTTTTCATTTTGTGACTGAGCTTAACCAGTTCCATGAGCATTGTGATTAGCAGTGTTTTGAATTCTGCATCAGATAGGTCATCTATCTCCTTGTTGTTTAGCTCTTTTCTGGACCTTTGCTCTGTTCTTTCATTTGGGCCATATTTCTCTGTTTTGGCGCACCTGTTATGTTGTAAGGGGGCTGGGCCTGAGGTCTTCACCCCGGCAAGGCAACCTCTTTGCTGTGTTGTGGTGCTGTCTGTGGGGGAGGGGTCAGAGAGGGAATAATGGAGCTTGCTTGCTCAGCTCTAGCCCCACTTTCCAATGACCTCTTTCATGTGACACTGGGAGTTTCTCCCACTGTGGCCACCCCTGCAGTAGTTTACAGCTAGTTTTGAGCCTTTACTTAGTTTCCTGTTCAGTGAGCTCTGCCTTGCCCACACAGTCTGACACCTTGCGGGGAGTCCTCTCAAGCAGCCCTGTCTCACCCACGCAGTCTGCTGTCTTCCCACGAATCCTCTGCTCGACTGCCCATCTCCACCACTCCTACTGGTTTGGGTGAATGTTTCTTTAACTCCTTGGTTGTCAGAGTTCCATGCAGCTTGATTTTCTGCCACTTCTAGTTGTTTATTGTTTTTAGATTGGTTTTTATCCTTCTTTTGGTTGTGTGGGGAAGTGCAGCATTTCTACCTACTCCTCCATCTTGGCTGGAACTAGCCCATTTTTGAAGTGGATTTTTTTTGTTTTGGTGTTGAGTTTTGTAAGTTCTTTATCAGTTTTGGGTATTAACCTCTTATCAGATAAATCATTGGCATATATGTTCTCCCAGTCATTGGGTTATCTTTTCATTTTCTCGATGGTTTCCTTTGCAAAATCTCTTTAGTTTGATACAGTCCAATTTATTTGTTTGTTTTTGTTTTTCTTGCCCAAGGAGATATACCAGAAAAAATACTGCTACAAGCAGTGTCTGAGATTTTACTGCCTACGTTTTCTTCTAGAATTTTTTATGATTTAAGCCTCACATTTAAGTCTTTAATCCACTTTGAGTTTATTATTTTGTGTTATGTAAGAAGGGGGTCTAGTTTCATTTTTTTTGTGCATGTGTCCAATTTTCCCAGCACTGTTTATTGAATAGACTCTGTTTACCCCATTGTATTTTTTTGCCTCCTTTGTCAGATATTAGTTGACCATTAAAGTGTGGGTTTATTTCTGGGCTCTCTATTCTGTTTCATTGATCTATATGTCTGTTTTTCTGTCAGTACCATGTTGTTTTGATTACTATGGCCTTGTAGTGTAGTTTGATATCAGGTAGTGTGATACTTTTTTGTTCTTCTTTCTTAAGATTGCTGAGGCTATTAGGGTTCCTTTGTGGTTCCATATAATTTTTTGGAATATTTGTTCTAGTTCTGTGAGATTTGCCATTGGTATTTTAATAAAAATTGCATTGAATCTGTAGATTGCTTTGGATAGTATGGATATTTTAATGATCTTAATTCTTCCTATCCATGAACACAGTGTATGCTTCCACTTATTTGCATCTTTCTCAGTTTCTTTCTTCAGTATCATAATTTTCCAAGTACACCAGTCTTTTACCTTCTTAGTTAAATTTATTCCTAGGTTCCTTATTTTTTTTTTTTTGTAATTGTAAATGGGAGTGTTTTCTTAATTTTGCTTTCCGATAGTTCACTATTGGTATATAAAAATGGTACCAATTTCTGACTATTAAATTTGTATCTTGCTACTTTACTGATTTTATTTATCACTTCTACTAGTTTTTTGGGTGGAGTCTTTAGGGTTTTCGATATATAGTATCATGGCAAAAGTTTTTCTGTATACAGAAGAGGTGTCCAACCTGTGGCCTGCAGGCTGCATGTAGCCCAGGATGGCTTTGAATGTGCCCAACACAAAATCATAAATTTACTAAAAACATGAAATTTCTTTGTGATTATGTGTCATAATGTATTTAATGTGTCTCCCAAGACAGCTCTTCTTCCAGTGTAGCACAAATGCCAAAAGGTTGGACACCCCAATGCACAGTATCATGTCATCTGCAAATAATGACAGTTTTACTTCTTCCTTAGCAATGTGGACGCTTTTTATTTCTTCTAATCTGATTGCTGTGGCTACAACTTCTACTGCTGTATTGAATAAGAGTGGTGAAAGTAGACATCCCTGTCTTGTTCCTTCTCTTAATTGAAAAGGTTTTAGTTTTTGCCTCTTAGGTATGATGTTGGCTATGGGTTTGTCAGATATGGTGTTTATTATGTTTAGGTCTGTTCCACTTATTCCTATTTTGCTGAGTTTTTATCACAAATGTGTGCTGGATTTTATCACATGTTTTCTCGCCTTTATTAATATGATTATGTGGGTTTTGTTTTTCTTTTTTCTTGTGTGGTTTATCACATTTATTGATTTGCAGATACTGTACCAATCTTGCATCCCCAGAATAAATACTAGGTGGTCATGGTGTATGAACTTTTGAGTGGATTGCTGGATCTAGCTTGCTAATATTTTGCTAAGGATTTTAGTGTTTATGTTCATCAGGGATATTGGCCTATAATTTTCTTTCTTTGTAGTATCTTTATCTGGTTTCTAAATTAGGATAATGCTGGCTTCATAAAATGAGCTTGGCAGTTTTCCCTTCTCTTGAATTTTTTGGATTAGTTTGAGAAGGATAGATGATAGTTCTTTGAATGTTTGGTAAAATTTACCTGGTTAACTATCAGGTCTAGGATTTTTGTTTGTTGGGAGTTGATTACTGCTTCAATTTTACTATTTGTGTTCTGTCAATTCAGATTTCTGATTCTTTCTGATTTAGTTTTAGAAGATTGTATGTTTTTAGGAATTTTCCTATTTTGTCCAGATTGTCCATTTTGTTGGCATAGGTTTGTTTGTAGTATTTTTTACAGTCCTTTGTGTTTCTTTTTTTTAAAGTATATCTTATCAATTATGCTATTACAGTTGTCCCAATTTTTTTATCCCCTTTATTCCGTTCCTCCTTGTACCAGCCCACCCTCTAGCATACCCCTTACCCCTTAGTTCATGTCCATGGGTTGTATATGTAAGCACTTTGGCTCCTCCATTTCCTATATTGTTCTGAACTTCCCCCTGCCTATTTTGTGCCTGCCTATTATGCTTCTATTCCCTGTAACTTCCCTCCCATTCTCCTCTTCCTCTCACCACTGATAACCCTCCATGTGATGACCATTTCTGTGATTCTATTCCTGTTGTAGTTGTTAGTTTGTTTTTGTTTTTTTAGATTCAGTAGTTCTGAGCTTGTTTTCATTTTCCTGGTCATAGTTTTGATCTTACTATTTTTCTTAGATAAATCCCTTTAACATTTCATATAATAAGGGCTTGGTGATGATGAACTCCTTTAACCTTATCTGGGACGTGTTTTATCTGCCCTTCTATTCTAAATGGTAGCTTTGCTGGATAGTGTAATCTTGGATGTAGGTTCCTGCCTTTCATGACTTGGGATACTTTTTCCAGTCCCATCTTGCCTGCAAGGTTTCTTTTGAGAAATCAGCTGATAGCCTTATGGGAACTCCTTTGGAGGTAACTTTCTCCTTTCCCTTTATTGCTTCTAAGATTCTCTCCTTATCTTTAATCTTGGGTAACTTAATTGTTATGTGCTGTAGTGTGTTCTTCCTGGGGTCCAATTTCTTTGGGACTCTCTGGGCTTCCTGAAAGTCTGTTTCCTTTGCCTTATTGGGGAAGTTTTCCTTCATTATTTGTTCACATAGTTTTCAATTTCCTGATATTCCTCTTCTCCTGGCTCCCCTATGATTCAGATGTTGGAGCATTTAAAGTTTTCCTAGAGGTTCCTAAGCCTCTCCTGTTTTTGAATTATTTTTCTTTATTTTCTTCTGGTTGGATGTTTCTTTTTTGCTTTTGTTTCAAATCACTGAGTCTTGGTTTCCTTCCCTCCACTGTTGGTTCCCAGTATATTTTCCATTATTTATCTTTTCATAGCCTTCACTTCTTCCTCTATTTTGAGACCATACTCAACCATTTCTGTGAGCATCTTGATGACCAGTATTTTCAACTCTGCGTCTGATAGGTTGTCTATTTCTTTGTTGCTTAGTTTTTTTTCTGAAGTTTTGATCTGTTCTTTCATTTGGGCTGTATCTTTGTCTCAGTGCAGCTCTTACGTTGTAAGGCAAGGAACCTCAGTTTTTCACCAGGGTGGGGCGACCCATGTCGCTGCATTGTGGTGCTTTCTGTAAGGGAGGGTCAGAGAGGAAATAATGCCTCTTGTTTGCTCCATTCTAGCCCCACTTTCTGTGTGCCTTCCCTTGTTTCCTGTAAGTGGATTGTGCCCTTTCAGGTGCTGATTCTCGGGTGGGTGGGTTTGTATACATTCTAGGACTTTGTGGGCCTCTTCCACGTACTCTCCTGTGAAACTGGTAGTTTCTCCTGATGCCACAACCCCCACAGATTTTTACAGTCAGAGGGGTATTTAGTTTCCTGCACTGAAATCTTGGGTTCCTCAGTCTGTCTCACTCCCTGTTCTTCCTGGCATGCAGATGTGGGACCAAGTGGTCCACTAGCTGCTTCCTTGCCATGTGTCCTTTCCACCCCAGCTGCCTTTCCCTGCCCGCCCCTACAGGTCCTTGGTTGTTGGACTTCCATGCAGTTTGAATTTCTGGTAGTTCTGGTTGTTTTTTCATTTTCAATTGGTAGTTATCCTTCTTTTGGTTGTGCAAGGAAGGGAAGCATTTCTACTTATGCCTCCATCTTCCCTTTGTGTTTCTTTTGTCTCAGTTGTTACTTCTCTTCTATTTATTTTATTATTTGGGTCCTCTTTTTTTCCTGATGAGTCTGGTTAAAGGTTTGTCAATCTCACTTATCTTTTCAGAGAACCACCTCTTGGTTTTATTGCTCTTTTGTATTTTTTTTTCTTAGACACTATTTTGATTACTTCTGCTCTGATCTTTATTTCCTTCTACTCATTTTGGGCTTTGTCCTTTCCCCTCCCAGTTCCTTTAAGTGTAAAGTTGGATTATTTATTGGAGCTTTTGCTTGTTTCTTGAGATAATGCTATGTATTTTCTTCTTAGGACTGCTTTCACTGTGTTCCCATAGATTTTGAGTTGTTATGTTCTCATTTTTATTTGTTTCAAGGTATCTTTTGTTTTTTCCTTGATCTCATTGTTAACCCATTCATTGTTTAGAAACATGTTACTTTGCCTCCATGTGTTTGTGTGTTCTTCAGGGTTTTTCATGTGTGTATGCATGATTGATATAGTTTCATATCACTATGGTCAGAGAAGAGGCTTGATTTGATTTCAGTCGTCTTAAATTTATTGAGACTTATTTTGTGTACTAATGTGGTCGTTCTAGAACATGTTCCATGTACACTTGAAAAAAATGTATATTCTGGTGCTTTGGGGTGAACTGCTCTGATGATATCAATTAAATCCATCTGATCTTGTGTGTCATTTAAGGCCACTGTTTCCTTATTGATTTTCTGTCTAAAAGATCTATCCACTGGTGTCAATGGGGTGTTAAAATTCCCTAATCTGACTATATTTCTGTCAGTCTCTCCTATTGTGTCCATCAAGGTTTGCTTTACATATTTAGGTGCACCAGTGCTTAGTGCATACATGTTTACAAGGGTTATGTCCTCTCCCTTTAGCATCATGTAATGTCCTTGGGCTCTTGTTCTGGCCTTTGTTTTGAAGTCTGTTTTGTCTGCTGTTAGTATTGCTACCTCAGCTTTTTGTTGTTTCCATTTGCATTGCATAGCTTTTTCCGTCCCTTTTAGTCTATGTGTGTATCTTTTGTTCTGAGGTGGGTCTCTTGTAGACAGCATATATGTAGGTCTTGTTTTCTTATCTGTTCAGCCACTGTATGTCTTTGGAGCATTTTAGCCATTTACATTTAAAGTGATTATTGATAGGTATGTATTTATTTATGTTCCTCTGTTGTTTTTTCTTCTTCTTTTTTAAATTATATTTTATTGATTATGCTATTACAGTTGTCCCATTTCTCCCCCATCACTCCCCTCCATCCTGCACACCCCCTCCCACCCACACTCCCCGCCTCAGTTCATGTCCATGTGTCATAAATTCTTTAGCTTCTACTCTTCCCACACTATTCTTGCCCTCCCCCTGTACATTTTCTACCCACCGTCTATGCTTATTCTCTGTACCTTTTCTCCCTCTCTCCTCCTCCCACTCCCCTGTTACAAACCCTCCATGTGATCTCCATTTCTGTGTTCCTACTCCTGGTCTAGCTGTTTGCTTAGTTTACTTTTGTTTTAGGTGTGGTTGTTAATATCTGTGAGTTTGCTGTATTTTTACTGTCATATTTTTATCTTCTTTTTCTTAGATAAGGCCCTTTAACATTTCATATAATAAGGGCTTGGTGATGATGAACTCCTTTAACTTGACCTTATCTTGAAGCACTTTGTCTGCCCTTCATTCTAAATGAAAACTGTGCTGGATAGAGCAATCTTGGATGGAGGTCCTTGACTTTCATGACTTGGAATACTTTTTTCCAGCCGCTTCTTACCTGGAAGGTCTCTTTTGAGAAATCAGCTGACAGTCTGATGGGAACTCCTTTGTAGGTGACTGTCCCCTTATCCCTTGCTGCTTCTAGAATTCTCTCCTTCATTTTAATCTTGGCTAATGTAATTATGATGTGCCTTGGTGTGTTCCTCTTTGGGTCCAACTTCTTTGGGACTCTCTGAGCTTCCTGGACTTCCTGGAAGTCTATTTCCTTTGCCAGATTGGGGAAGTTCTCCTTTATTATTTGTTCAAATAAGTTTTCCACTTGTTGCTCTTCCTCTTCCCCTTCTGGTACCCCTATAATTCAGATGTTGGGATGTTTCAAGATGTCCTGGAGGTTCTTAAGCCTCTCCTCACTTTTTTGAATTCTTGTTTCTTCCTTCTTTTCTGTTTGGTTGTTTCTTTCTTCCCTCTTGTCCACTCCATTGATTTGAGTCCCAGTTTTCCTCCCATCTCTATTGGTTTCCTGTGCATTTTTCTTCATTTCACTTATTGTGGCCTGCATTTGTTCATCTAATTTGTGAGCAAAATCAACCAATTCTGTGAGCATCCTGATCACCAGTGCTTTGAATTGTGCATCTGATAGATTGGCTACCAGTTCTTTGAGCTGTGCATCTGATATGTTGGCTACCTCTTGGTCGCTTAGATGGATTAGCTCTGGTCCCCAATCTGTTCTCCCGTTTGAGCCATCCTTGGTTTTGGTTTTGGTTTTGGTTTTGTTGTTGTTGTTTTGTCTGGTCGCAGCTGTCACATAGTTAGGGGCGGAGCCTTAGGCATTCACCAGGGCGGGGCAACCCAGTCAGTGGGTTGTGACGCTGGATGTGGGGGTGGGGTCCAAGAGGGAACAATGGTTCCTGCTCTGCTCTCTCTCAGATTCCAGTCCCTTCTGCTGCTTTCCCCAAGCAAACTGGGCCCCTCTGGTGCTGATCTCCATGTGGGCGGGCTCATGTACGTTCCAGGACCCTGTGGGTCTCTCCAAGAAACTCTTCCGTGAGGCTGGGACCCCCTCCAGGCACCCTAACCTCCACAAGTGTTCTAAATCAGTGCCCTTTAGGCTCTATTTCCTGGCGCTGGGGCCCTGCACTGTGCAGTCCATCTCGCTGGCAGTTTTTGCCTGGCTTATCTGCGTGCAAATGTGTGACCGTGGTCAGCTGCCCTGTGCGCCTCCCTTGGTCTGCTCCCTGTGCGCCTCCCTTGGTCTGCTCCCTGTCTCCCTGCGCTGGGTAACCACTGCCTGTGCGCCTGGGACCACCAGCTACTGCTTCTTCCCACCGTGGCCCCTCTCTGGTGGCCTCTGACTGTGCTCCTCTTACCGGTCTGGGTGAATCTTTGTCAGACTTCCGTACAATTCATACAATTCAATCTTCTATCTGTTCTGGTTGGGTTTTGGGGTTTTTTTTTTTTTTGGTTCTATATTTTTGTTGTCCTTAATCTTGGTTGTGAGAGGAGGCGCAGTGTGTCCACCTATACCTCTATCTTGGCCGGAAGTCCTCCTTCTTCCTCTTAACACAGGCCCTTTAACATTTGTTGTAATACTGGTTTGGTGGTAACAAGCTTGTTTAGCTTTTTCTTGTCTGGGAAGCTCTTTATTCCTCCTTCAGATAATAGCTTTGTTGAGTAAGGTAGCCTTGGTTGTAGGTCCTTGATTTTCATCATTTTGAATATTTGGTGCCAATCTCTTCTGGCCTGAAATGTTTCTGTTGAGAAATCAGCTGACAGTGTAATGGGAGTTCTCTTGTAGGTAATTAGCTCTCTTTCTCTTGTGGCTTTTAAGATTATCTTTTTGTGTTTAAGCTTTGCCATTTTAATTGTGATGTGTCTTGCTGTAGGCCCATTTGGCTTCATGTTGTTTGAAACTCTGTACTTCCTGGACTTGTCTTTTTCCTTCACCAGGTTAGGGAAGTTTTTCGTCATTATGTCTTTAAAAAGGTTCTTGATCCCTTGTTCTCTCTTCCTTCTTGTACCCCTATAATGCAGATGTTAGCTTTATGTTTTTCCAAAGGTCCCTTAAACTATCCTCATTTTTTGAAGTTCTGTTTTCTATTTGCTGCTCTGATTGAGTGTTTTTCTCTATCTTACCTTCCAAATCAGTGATTTGATCCTCTTCCTCATCCAACCTACTGTTTATTCCTTCCAGTGTATTCTTCATTTCAGAAATTGTATTCTTTTTTTTTTTTTAAAGATTTTATTTATTTATTTTTAAAGGGAAGGAGAGACGGGCACTGAGGCATGTGCCCTGACTGGGAATCAAACCGGTGACGCTTTGGTTCGCAGGCCCACTCTCAATCCACTTAGTTACACCAGCCAGGGCATGTATTCTTCATTTGTTAGTGGTCCTTTTATATGGTTCTAAATCCTTTTTAATGCTGTTGTAATTCTTGCTAAGTTCCTTGAGAATCCTTATAACCATTTTTTAAAAAAATTTATATATGATAAATTGCTTGCCTCCATTTCGTTGAGCTCTTTTTGTGGTGATTTCTCCAGTTCTTTCACTTGGGGCATGTTTCTTTGTCTTCCCAATTTGTGTTTATTTCTATGTATTATGTAGATCTGCTATGACTCCCAGTGTTTGTGGGGTGGCCTTATGTAGTAGGTGTCCTGTGGATTCCAGTGGTGCAGTCTCATTCCTCAACTCAGCCAGGTGCTCCAGGAATGTCCCTTGTATGGGTTATGTGGGCCCTCCTGTTGCAATTGAGTCTTGATTGCTATTGGCCCATTTGTACATGGGATTGACCCTCGGGCTGGCTGTGAGACTCAGCCCCAGCCATGGCGAGCCAGCAGTTCTGTAGGTGCTGACCACACAAAGCAGAATTCGCCTCAGTAAGGTTTGGTTCCTGCCAAGATTTCCATTTAGATATGTCACTTGTGAAGTTTGTTTGATCCTGCTCTGATGTTTTCTGATACAGGCAGTTGTGTGTATTGATTCTGGGCCTCTGGGGATAGACTATGGTGCAGGCCAGTGTAAAGTGCTGCCTGTGACTGGCCCTTGGCAATCTGGAGTTACAAGGGATCCAGTTTCTGGCTGCCTCTGCTGGTCCTAGATGCATACAAGAAGGACCAAGCTGCTTACCAAGGCTGGCTTTTAACAGCACCAGGCCTGGGGGCAGATCAGCAAAAGTCCCAAGGCATCCCTTGATTCACCTCTGCTGCCAGCTGCCTTTTAGGCTCAGTCAGTGAAAGAGCCTCTGGCTGTGCTGTTCAGCAGGGTGTAAGCTCCTCTGGGTGGAGGGTGAGGAAATCCAGAGGGTGGGGATAATTTTTTCCCCCAGGCTGATGCCAGTTGAGGAGGGCCCCACCCAGTAACTATGGCATCTTGGGCATAAGGGAATGACTTAGCACAGGGATCCTGGCAGCTCTCCCTCAGCTCTCTTCCCAGAGCCACAAATCTCAGATTCTCTTCACACATCTCTAGTCTGCCCTGCCCTTCCTCTGCTGGAGCCCAGGGTGAGTTGCTATGACTAAAATTTTGTGCATTAGCCTTTTAAAAAGATACATGTGTTTTAAGTGGACTCCTACCTCTCCCTGGTGTATAGAAACCTCGCTGCTTTTCACAACCAGATGTTATGTAGGTGCCTTTTCCTGACTCTGGTGCTTTGGGTTAGGGAGCCCTTCTTGGTGTTTACACCACATTTCCTCAGGGGCAACACTTCCCACCCCACCAGCTGACATATCCCTTTGGAACCTCAGCTGCCGCCCATGGGAGCAAAGCCAGCGCTTTTTGTGTCTCCACCCTTACTACCAGTCTCCATGTGGCTTCTGTAAATTTCTGGTTATAAGATGGCTCTTCATCTATTGTTCAATTTGTTATTCAGGGTGATTGTTCTATAATTTAGTTGTGATTCCAGCTTGGTCCTGGGAGGAGGTGAGTATAGTTTTCACCTACTCCACTATTACCTTGAATCTCCCTTGCTTTGCCTTTTTGAAGCAATCCTTCACCTGTCCCTAACATCATTCATTCACTGAGTGCTTTATTTCAGTGATGTTGTATTTAATATCTGATAATGGATAACAGATGCTTCATGACTACTATTCCTATTTCCAGCCTCCTTCATTACTTTCAGGCCTGTTTATTATGCTTTTTAAAAACAGCTTTATTGAGCCCTGGCTGATGTAGCTCAGTGGATTGAGCATCAGCCAGCCTGCAAACCAAAGGGTCACCGTTTCTATTCCCAGTCAGGGCACATGCCTGGGTTGTGGGCCAGGTCCCTAGTAGGGAGTGCACGAGAGGCAACCACACATTGATGTTTCTCTCCCTCTCTTTCTCCCTCCCTTCCCATCTCTCTAAAAATAAATAAATAAAACTTTAAAAAAATAAATAAAAATATTGAGATAAAATTCACTGTATGAGATAAAACCATACAGTTTACCCATTTAAAGTGTAAAATTCATTGGTTTATAATATAGTCATAGAATTGTATAAATATCACCACAGTCAATTTTAGAACATTTTTGTTATGTTCTAAACAAAAGAAACCTAGAAAGAAACCTAGAAAGAAACCTAAACTTCAGCTGTTGTTGCCCTACCCTCCATACCTAGCCCCTGTTAATGTATTTTCTGTCTCTATAGATTTGCCTATTCTAGAAATTTCATATAAATGGAATCACATAATATGTGGTCTTTTCTGACTGCTTACTTTCACTTTGCATAATGTTTTTAATATTTATCCATGTTGTGGTATATATTAGTGCTGTTATTTTTATGGCTAAATAATTAATATACCATTGTGTGCCTGTACCACATTCTATTTATCCGTCTAACAGATGGTAGACATTTGGGTTGTTTGCACCTATTGGCTATTATGAATAATGCTGTGAACATTTCTGTACAGGTTTTTGTGTGGACATACCTTTTCACTTTTGAGTATATACCCAGGAGTGGAATTGCCTAGTCAAATGGTAGCATGATGTTTAACTTTTTCAAAAACTACCGACTAGTTCCCAAAATGGCTACACTATTTTACATTCCCTCCAGTGTTAGGTGTTGTGAAAACCACCACTAATCAACGCCAAAATGGGAAAGGAAAAGACTCACATCAACATTGTGGTCATTGGACATGTAGATTCTGGCAAGTCTACCACTACAGGTCATCTCATCTACACATGTGGTGGGATCAGCAAAAGGACCATTGAAAAATTTGAAAAGGAGGCTGCTGAGATAGGGAAGGGCTCCTTCAGGTGTGCCTGGGTCTTGGATAAACTGAAAGTCGAACATGAGTGTGGTATCACAATTGCTATCTCCCTGTGGAAATTCAAGACCTACAAGTATTATGTGACCATCATTTATGACCCAGGACACAGAAGCTTTATCAAACACATGATTACAGGCACATCCCAGACTGACTGTGCTGTCCTGATTGTTGCTGCCAGTATTGGTGAATTTAAGTGTGTATCTCCAAGAATGGGCAGACCCATGAGCATGCCCTTCTGGCTGACACACTGGGTGTGACACAGCTGATTGTTGGTGTTAACAAAATGGATTCCACTAAAGCACCCTACAGCCAGAAGAGATACAAGGAAATTGTTAAAGAAGTCAGCACCTACATTAAGAAAATTTGGCTACAACCCTGACATAATAGCATTTGTGCCAATTTCTGGTTGGAGTGGTAACATGCCTTGGTTCAAGGGATAGAAAGTCACCCAGACGGATGGCAGTGCCAGTGGAACCATGGTGCTTGAAGCCCTGTATTGCATCCTGCCGCCAACTCATCCAACTGACAGGCCCCCGTGTCTGCCCTTTCAGGATGTCTAACAAAATAGATATTGTCTCTGTGGGCCAAGTGGAGACTGATGTTCTCAAACCTGGCATAGTGGTCACCTTTGTCCCAGTCAGTGTTACAACTGATGTGAAGCCTGTTGAAATGCACCATGAAGCTCTGAGTGAAGCTCTTCCTTTGGACAGTGTCGGCATCAGTGTAAAGAACATGTCTGTCAAAGTTATTTGTCATGGTAGTGTGGGTATTGACAGCAAAAATGACACACCAGTGGAAGCAGCTGGCTTCACAGCTCAGGTGATTATCTGAACCATCCAGGCCACATCAGTGCTGGATATGCACCTGTGCTGGATTGTCACACAGCTCACATTGCTTGCAAATTTGCTGAGCTGAAGGAGAAGATTGATCGTCACTCTAGGAAAAAGCTGGAAGATGGCCCAAAGTTTTTGAAATCTGGTGATGCTGCCATTGTAGATATGGTTACTGTCCAGCCCGTGTGCATTGAGAGCTTCTCTTACTATCCTACTTTGGGACGCTTTGCTGTTCATGACATGAGCCAGAGAGTTGCTGTTGGTGTCGTCAAAGCAGTGGACAAGAAGCAGCTGGAGCTGCGGAAAGTCACCAGGTCTGCCCAGAAAGCTCAGAAGGCTAAATGAACATTATCTCCAATACCTGTCACCCCAGTCTTAATCAGTGATGGAAGAAAGTTCTTAGAACTGTTTGATTCAACAGGCCATTTAAGTTTAATAGTGAAAGACTCTAATAATTGCAATGTATTGTAAAACCTTCAGAAGGAGAGGTGAATGTTTTGTAGACCATGTGGTTTTTGTGTGTGTGGAAGTTTTTAAGTTACTAGTTTTTTCAATCAGTACTTTTTAGTGGAAACAACCTGACCAAAAATCTGTCACAGAATTATTTTGAAACCCATTAAAAGAAAGTTTAATGAAGAAAAAAAAGGTGGTATCTTTTAGTTTTGATTTGTATTTTCCTGATGACTCTTCATTGTGCTTTAAAACATTTCTTGCTTATCTGATCATTCCTGGCTTTCCCAGTGCATTTTGTTTACTTTATCTTTTGTTTTGTTTTATACTCCTTATTTACATGTCTTGATTTTTTCCCTTGTTAATGTATATTCCCTTAGTCTTACCAGCTACCTTTGCTGGCAGTGTATACCTGGAGAGATGCGAAAAGTCTGGTTTCTAGCTTGTCACCCTCTTGGCAACTTTTGTAAAATGGGAGGCAGTGGGCTCAGTCATTTAGCATCCTCACCTGTTTCCACAATCATGCAGCCTCACCTCAAAGAAACTCCCAGGACATCTGGCCCCTGTGCTCCTTTACACCTCCCTTTGCTGTCACTGGATTAGAGAATACGCAGGGGCTGTCTCAGGGGTTTCCGCTCTCCACCTCAGGAAGGTACCAGCACTTCTCTGATATCACCTCTCTAGTTGGTGCTTCCTGGCAAAGTTGTTTGCCAGAGATCTATCCAGAGCCGAGGAAGTGGTCCAATCAGGAAATGTCCCTATCCCCATCATGATGCAATGCCTTTCTGTGCTCTAGACTGCCCACTGCCACCTTACCTGTACCCAGACATTTTGGTGTCCTTTGGGGTTTCCCACAGCCTTTGTGTTCTGTCTTCCCTCTCACCTCTTTTCACCTCTTCTAGATTGGGTTTGGGGAAGGGACCTAGCAGCCCACCTATCTCCCTATTTTGTTTAGAACCAGAAGTGTGAAGAAGCTCTTTTAACATTTTCCAAACTTACTTGAGTTTGGGACTCCGCCCTCCCCACCACCACCATTTTGTCATTCAACTGACGTTAAATTGAATACTTCATATGTGCCAAGCACTATTCTTTGGGGCAGTACTGCAGTGAATTAAGACAGACAAGGTTTCCCACCCTTATGGAACTGCGATCAGTGAGCAGAGAAGCGACAATACTAACTCCCTTAATGAACAGGATGACTTCCTACAAGGCTGCAGTGGAGTGGAGGAGCAGAGAGCCAGTAGCACACTTCAGACAGGGTAGTGAAGGACAGCCTTTCTATAGAGATAACACTTGAACCAAGTTCTGATATACAAGGAAGAGCCAGGCTGAGGAAGATTTAGGACAGAGGCCCCAGGCGTAGGACCTAGGGTAGGAGTTAGTTGGGTGTCTGGGGCTAGAACATAGTGATTACCAAGAAAGGGGATGATGGGAGATGAGGCCACAGAAGGAATGGAGCCAGATCCCATGGGTCACGGCAAGGAGTTTGAATTGTATCGTGGACGTACAGTGGGAAGGCAGGTAGGAGTTTCCATCAAGAAAGGTGAATATAATTAGTTTTGAAAGAAAGAATCTGGCTCTGTGTGAAGAAGAGATGATACGGGGTAAGAGTGACAGGCAGCAGGGAGAGACTGATAGGCAGTGATAGTGATCTGGACAGAAGTTGAATGTGGTTTAGACTTGGGAGAAAAGCAGGGGTGATGGAAAGAAGTTGGGGTACTATATAACATTTATAGAGAGCTCCATGAACTCATCTTGAGATATTAACTGGATAGTGTTTTGTGGGCTAGTGGTCCAGTGGCTGGCATTTCAGTTATCTGTTGCTGCATTACAAACCATCCCAAAACTTAGTAGTTTAAAACAATGAGTATTTAATATTTCTTCTGATGCAGTGGGTTGACTGGGCTCAATTGGGTGATTCTTCTGTGGCTGCATTCAGTTGAGGGCTGGGTCAGGACCAGAATGAACAGGATGGCTTCTCTTCCCCCAGAACCTATGTCTGTGTCCTCTAGTCGTTCAGTGGTCCACCCTGAACACAATGGCAGCTGGACTCAAAGAGGGAAAAAATGGAAGCTGCCAGTCCTCTTAAAGGCCTGGGTTCAAAAATCCCAGAATGATACTTATGTCACTTTCTGATTGGTCAGTTATAGGCCCACCCAGATTCAAGGGGAGGAGAAATTGACTCTGCCTTTTGATATGAGGAGCCACAAATATCCAAAAGTATAGGAGGGAGTGTTGGGGCCATATTTCAAAACTATGTAAGACAGCTGGCGATTTTGCTTTGAAACTTATTTTAAAGTCCTGGAAGAATTTCAGAGTTGGCTTTTGAAAGTTTCGGTGTTCAGTTTGGGAAAGTAATGAGAGCAAATTATAAAAGAAAGCTCTTCTTCTGCTCTTCTTCCAAAAGAGTTATTTGCTAGGCTAAGAGCAAACTGATTCTACAAAAACAACTCAAGTTCCTAAACTTTATCCAACCCTTGGCAAACCATTTTATAAGTGTGCCTTTTAATCTTTAATTTCAGCTCTTTGCTATAAAACCCTAATTGCATGTGTTCTGTTACTACATGACTGAGGGCCCTGGAGCTGCACTCACTGAGAACAGACATCTTCAATCAGGCTCCCAAGGTGAAACCCACCAGTTCAGTTGAGGGTACCTGCCTAAGGAGCAGAGACCACATCCTCTTTGACCTTAGTAGGGCCTCTCCACTATTATGATTTGTTTTAGGGATGATACCTATTTTTGTCAAATTTACTCATTGGAATAGAGACATATTTTAATCAGTCAATATATAGGTACTGCAATAACTGGCCCCCATGGCTGTTTGGATAACTGTACATTACCTTCATGACACTAGTGCTGGTTAATGTTTGTTGAATGGACTGAAGGTGTAATATGGATAAAATGAAACCTATAAAAGCTGTAATCCCATGCTCAATACTTCATTTCACTCACTTAAATGACTTTAAACACTTTAAACTTTAAAATCTTTTAAGTTATTTTGATTTTAAACTATTACAACCAGGATGAATTTTTCATATTTAATTTTATACAAAGGTGACTATGAATTTTTTTGTTGACATGAGCTTTTAAAAAGTGATGTAAAAAAAGACCTTTCTGATACATGGAAACATCATAAGTACTGATTATCTATGGAAATTAAATCAATCTTTTGAATAATTTTGTTTATATATAACTAGTGTTTCTTTCTCATAGACTGCCTTGCCATCCAGGAAAGGATTTCGGCACCAAACCACCAAGTTTTTGTATCGTTTGGTGGGATCGGAAGATTTGGCTGTGGACCAGAGCATTGTGAGCCCTTACACTTCTAGGATCTTGAAACCGTACATCAGGTATATGGAGAAGAGCCATGATGTTGATTGTGTCATAACAAGTAATGTTTGTGCTTTCTGCCCCCCACCCCTCTCCTGGAGTGAAGAAATACCAAAACCTGTGAGAAGGAGTCAGCAAGGACTGAGTCTGCTTTGTACCTAGCCTCAGCCTTGACTTGTTTCAACTATGCTTTTTTGCAGAAAGGATGATCCTTTGATAGAAACAGAAAAAAGCAAGGATAAGTTAACTGTTGGATTTCATTAAGAGGACCATACTCATTGTTTTATTTTAAATTTAAAGTTGTATGTATTTAATAGTCTTTGAAATAAAAAAAATGTGAGAGATGTCTCAAATCTTCTCTGACAAGAGAGTCCCCAATGCTATCTTGGCTGTGATTAACAGAGCACTTAGTCTTTGTTGACTGTACTTGCTCTGCAGTCACCTGATCCTCCTTGCATAGCACTGCTTCCCAGCAGACACATGGAAGGGCGGTGTGTGAACCTGCTTTGGTTCCCCTGGTCTCTGGTGGTCCTCATACCTTGGCAGGGTTGAACCTTCCCTGCCCTGGACTCTGTCTTGGTGAGAGCACTCAGAGGGTTAAAATAGATGCTAATCCTGTTTCCTCACTCTGTTCAGAAGACTCACCAGCACCAGTAGAGTTACTGGTGGGTGCACAGGGCTTTGGTCAACAAATGTTTGAAGAATGAATTTTAAATTCGTACCAAAAAGTACTGTAGCTGTAGTCAAGCTAGTTGCCTTATAAAGTAATGCAAGTTAGTTCAAAATTTCAAGCAGACCAAAGAGTTTGCATAAATCAAATGTTTGGGAGTAATATTGGGTATTTTTTTTGACTTGAATTTGTTTATCTTCTTTGGTACTGGAGGCGTGATTATGAAACAAAGCCACCCAAACTGCAACTCCTATCACAGATTCGTTCTCATCTGCACAGAAGTGACCCTCTCTGGACTCCAGAGCCCGATGCACCTCTCGATTACTGCTATGTCCGGCCAAATCACATCCCGACAATAAACTCCATGTGTCAGGAGTTTTTCTGGCCTGGTATGTTCTCCCCTTTTCAAACTGGGCAGATCAGTTTTCTGTAATTTTCTGTAATTTTTCTGTAATATGTAATTTTTAAAATTACTGTATGCCATGTGACCCTAAAACCTTTACTCATGATTTTATATAGTTTGTCTCTACTAATAGAAAAATATTAAAATATAAATACCTCTTTTTTTCCTACGATCAGGAATAAGCCTGTATTTAAAGTAATAAACAGTGTTTTTGTTTGTTTCTCTTCCCTGTTTTCCTCTGCTTCCAGAATAAAAGATTCATCCTGTTTGTTTCTACATATGTTTAGATACCAGGTAATGTCTATCAGCCATACACAGACTGGCAGCTGGGGCATTTGGACACTTTTGATTTTGCTTAATAAATCTGTTCTCTCTGTTTATTTAGCTGTTTCTGAGAGGGTGCTAGTAGAGCAAAAGGTGTTTTTAAAAAGCCAAATATGCCAATCACAGACTTTAACCCAATATGATTTGTCATTTCATCAGCCTTATAATATACTTTATCTAAACACCAAAGCCATCAGTTAAAAGAACACATTTTCATTGTTAAATATAAACACATTTTTTTGTGGATCCGCTTTACCACTGTGCTTTGAAATATTATATGTCTTCCAGATGTTAGATAAGATTTCATCAGGATGAGAGCTTTGTCATCTTTATTGTCTGATAATCATGTCATAGTGCATGTGGTGGCAGAGCTGTGCAAGCGGAAAGGAACATTCCAGGAGCATTCACTACTTCCTGCCTTTACACTAGGTGACTTCCATACCCTATGCAAGGACTCATTTTTTATTCAACCTTTTTATTGTAAAATGTAGCATTTGTACAAAAGAGCTTATAAATTGAATACGTCTGAGATAAAGAATACAATGAAATGGACACTCTCAGGGGATCTTTACTCCCACTCTGTGAGGTCTAGGTATACTCTCATCTTAAACAAGGTAAAACCGAGGCCAAGACATTTAGAGATGTGCCCACTGATACACGTGGCCAAGGAGGCTGAATTGAAAACCAGGTGTGTCCAGTTCTCATCCTGTTCACTCCTATCCATCCTATCCTGCCTCTCCTCTTTTAACATATGTACTTAGAAAAGATGATGTTAATTTTGGTATATTCTAAAATTCACTTTGAATTTTATAATCTGAATGTGTGCTGTCTATGGTAGTATCTTTGTCTCATTTTATTTTGTTTTGTTTTTTAACATGCAGGTGCAACTGTAAGTACAGAGTGAACAGCTTGGTGTTCATTAATTCCAAAAGGTACACGGTTTTGATTCTCCAATTGTTTCTTTTCTTTAGGCATTGACCTGTCTGAGTGCTTGCAGTACCCAGACTTCAGTGTTGTTGTCCTGTATAAAAAAGTCATCATTGCTTTTGGCTTCATGGTTCCTGACGTGAAGTACAACGAAGCTTACATTTCATTTCTCTTTGTCCACCCTGAATGGAGAAGAGCAGGGATTGCAACTTTCATGATTTATCATCTCATTCAGGTATGTTGTCTGTGCTCATCTTCTACACACTTGCTTCTGGGCTCTTTGGAAAGAATTGGAGGGAGAGAGGAGCTGAGCAGGGCCCTCCCTGCACGGCCCAGTGGAATATGAGACCAAGTGACAATGCAAGTCACCATCCTTCTCCACGAGATGGGTTGCCCTTTGGTTTTCAGAAGCTGCCAGTGGGTTCTTGTGTGTTGCGTAATGTTATCCATTTTTTCTTATTATATTGTTTTTCTTGTGCTTCATAGTATATATTTAAAAGACAGTATCTTTTGTACTGTGAATTTGCAGTAGAAGATATATAGTGTACTTTTTTTTTTTTTACTTCTGTTAGTATGCTCTGTATACATAGTCTGTGTGCTTCTTTTGATGGAAATAACTTTTTAAGAAAAAAACAAAACGTAGACAAAAATCTTCAACCCTATAAAATAAAATTGCTATTTAGATCCAGGTTTTGAAGAAGCCAGTTTGTGAATATGTATAGTAAATAAATGAGAAAATAGCAAAAGTGAAAACCTGAAGCAGTTACACTGTCCATATTGGTAATGCTGCTGCTTAGAATCAGTGCCACCACAACTCAGACAAGGAAGTGGAACTGTGGTTTTTAGTTTTCAAATATTGTAAATCATTGTAGCTAAGCTGTATTAATCACTAGTAGTACATATTTTGTAATTCTTGATTGCTTATCATTTTGCTATCACCGTATAACCCGGTATGAACCTTCTAAGACTTAATTCTAATACCAAATTATAATTCATCCTTTGATAATATCTGTATTACCTTTGAAGAAAATATACCATATATTTATATACTAACATCAGAAAAACATGCAAGGATTTTATTTCACCCAGCATATTTTTGGCAACTGTTATTTAGAAACCATCTGGTATGGATGATTTTGTGTTACTGGTCTAGATTCCTTTTTGGTTTGGGATTTTTTAAATTATTATTGAGATATAATTGACATAAAACATTATGTTAATTAGCTTCGAATGTACAACATAATGATTTTAATTTTTTACGTACTGCAAAATGATCATTATTACATTAAGTCTCATTAGCATCCATCACCAAACATAATTATAAAATTTTGTTTTTCTTATTATGAGAATTTTTAAGATTTATTCTCTTAGCAATTATCAAGTATACAGTACAGTATTAAATGGAGGATGGAGTTGATAAAATGTTGTTTTTCCAGTTTTTAATGGAACTTGCTCAATAATTCCAAGTGTTGGCCAGAACCTTGGGAACTGTCTTCTAAAAATTGCTTTCTTCTCATCTCTCTCAGCAATTTATATGTGCTACCTTGTGTTGTCTTGAACTGAGATCTTCTCAGTTGTTTCTCCCATGCCTCCTTTTTCTCTGCCTACTCCAGTCACAGAATTGTTCTTTATTCTGTGTTCATCCTTCAACCTAGCAGAATGCCTACAGAATTTCTGCCTTTCCCTTCTGGCAAGGGCTTGAGGGCAGGGCACAAATGACAGTTTGATGTGTGTGCTTGACACAAGGTCTGGTCCAGTCTGTCCTTACAGAGCATTTCCTGAATGGGAGAAGAGTCTTCATCTTGGTATGTAGGTGCCTGGCCCCCAACCTGCCCAGGCCCAGACACAGTCAGTAGTACTTAGTGATGACCGTGATCAGACTGTGTATATTTGCAGTAGAAGGAATACCTGCCAGCCTTACCATAGGATACGCTCTTGTCCTTGATATACTAGAAGTTCTTTCTTGTTTTAAAATGCCTTTGGATACAGAATGTGAATTCAACAGAGAATAGAAATTAGCTATCTACTTTTGACAGAGTTCTTAAGTAGAGGCCTTGGGGGAACCATGAAGTATAAACTCTCAAGGACCCTGTCAACATCAGTATTTTGATGCCTTCTTCATTAAAAACCAGTTGTGGATTTATATTACTTTTGGGATACTTTACCCTGTGCAGCTAATTAGGGAATCTAAGGACTTGCCTTGTGTTTGTAGAATAATTATTATTCGTTTTCCCTGGGATTGGGCCTATCCTAAATATAGAAATCTCGGTTCGAGAAGTGAGTTCTGTCAGTTTGGGAGGGATGAGAGGTAGACTGGGATTCTGAAAGTCCATGTAAATTCTTCAGGTTTTTATAATTAAATGAAAGTCTTAATATTTCATATCTGGTCACATAATTTAACATCTAGTATTTAAGAGCAGAGCTTACCTTGTTCACTATTTCTTCAAGATTGACATAGTGTTTGGTATAGATATGTTTGATATATTTACATGTAAATGAAGTACAAATAATACAGTTGACAATAAAATACCTCCCTTGGCCCTTTGCTTCAGAGAGAAAAAAGAACATTCAGCATACCATCAGTTTCCTTAGTGTTGATGAATGCTTCAGTGAATGTTTTGATCCAGGTAAAATGTCATTCGGTTTCCAGCTATTGCTAGGTGTTGCAAAGTCTGAGTCCCTGACTTTTCCAGTTTCCTAAACTAACTACCTACACTTAAAAGATTTTCTTTACCTACTCGTTTTTCCCTCAGGCTTTCTCCTATTCATCTTTTATTTTTCTACTCTTTTGGCAGACCTGCATGGGCAAGGATGTAACACTTCACGTCTCAGCAAGCAACCCCGCTATGCTGCTGTACCAGAAGTTTGGATTCAAGACTGAGGAATATGTTTTAGATTTTTATGATAAATATTACCCCTTGGAGAGCACAGAGTGTAAACATGCGTTCTTCCTGAGGCTCCGACGCTGATGTGACTTGAATGTAGCTCTTCACAGAGAAACACATATGCTGTTAGAGATGAGTGTTCACATAGACTTTATTCATTTCACTGTGAGTTCTAATCTCTATGATTAGACATTCATTCAAATTCTCAACTGGGCTGAGAAAAGAGGTGGGCGATGGAATGAGTAGTGAGCAGCCTATCAGCAAAATTGCTGTCCAGTCAGTCCTTTCTGGAGAGGCTATCAACCCACATCTTGGGACTCCAGACTCCACAGTTAACTAACACTGAAAGATGCTGCTGTTCTTCCACTGGACAGTTTATAAGAATGAGTATCAAACTGATATGCTTAGAGAGAATCTGTCCATCCTAATTTAAAGGATAAGCAAATGTGATTGCTGTAAAGATTCATGCAGTGCCTGAGAGGCACTATCCTGTCCTGGGATGATGAGGGCTCATGAGACGGTTACATAAAGGGATGCCAACCCTTTTCCCAGCCTTGATGTGTTGTCAGTGAACCTGCAGGACTTCTAAGTCAGTGAGGATCTGTTGTCTCTCTCTGACTTTGGTTACAGTCAAAATAAACTAAATGTTGTGTCTACACATTGCTTCACCTGTTCTGTTAGCATCTCCCACCAGGGGCTAGGTCTGGGAGTTGAGGGTCTCAGTTTCCATGTGCCTGTGAAGTTGGCTTGGTATTGAGTGGCTGAGTGGCCTGCATTTAGATTGCACCACTGGGTGGAAGTATGCAGTGGTTGAAGGAGACTTGGCCTTGGACAGACCTGTATTGTCTTTGGGACTAGGCTGTTTGGTATGTGTGTGTGGGGGGAGTTGGAGACAGACTCTCAATAGCTTTTTTGGGGATCCAGAAGGAGCATTTCCAAAAGTATTGGCTATTCTCAAATAAAAATCTTTCCTTGTAACAACTAGGTCTTCAATCTAATCATTTTACTTTAAAACTTTCTTTAATTAAGAGCGGTGGCTCTTAATTTTTTGGGACATGTATCCCTTTCAGGTTCCAAAGAAATCTGAGTACTCTCTAGAAATCTGGAACATTTAAAATTTTGCATCAGAGATCTGTGGACCACAGGTTAAGAACCTCTGTTCTACAGACTGTAGTTAGAGCCAGCTTGAATCTTTCTGTTCAAGGGGAATGCATTGTGCTCTCATGTGAATATAATCTAGAAGATTTTCTGTCACTTGTCTCTCTTCATGAGGTTCGGGGCTCCCCAGCACTTGGCCCAGGACTGGACACAGAGTCACTCATTTGCCAGGTTCACCAAAGCTGTGGTGGCCTGCCTTCAGAAAATGAATCTTCTGGACTCTTTACCACCTTTTCTCCCCTTCCAGAGAGCTAAACCAACACTTCCCAGCCTCACCCAGCAAGGACCCAACAGAGAGGGTGGAATCAGTTTTAACCTAACACTCAGCTTGTTTACTCTTTAGGTATATGTGTTTTAATGTTAAATAATGGATTTTGTTGTTGTTGTTGTTTTTTACCCCAAAGCTTTAAATAGTGTTGACACTCAGGAAGATGGGCAGTTTGAGCCTCTGCACAGAGGAGCTCCTAGGTTACACAGATGTACATCACAGAGCTGTACACTCCTCCACAGCAGTGATACTGCAGGGGTGAGGACAGACCTGTCTTCACTTTATTTTTTTGGATTTTTTATTCATGTATTTATTCCATAGTCAAAGTAAATCATAATTTAAAAGCCATGACATTTTCACAAGGTTAAAGATAAAGAGACTTTGTATTACAGCTGCATCAATAAAACAGATACAAGTCTAAAATGCAACACTAAACAGGTGTGCTGTTCCCATGATAGAATAACTACATAACAAGTGCACATACAAATTCACTAAAGATTGAGATGAGGAAAATAAACCTTTGAAACAAACTTCCCAATGAATAGAGGCATGCTGCATAATGTCTATTAATATATTACTGCAAGATGGGAAAATGTCCAAAGTGTACCATATTTTGCTGTATATAATGTGCGCTCACGTGTCTGTATGCATTATACACATGATTATTATACTGATGGTATGTAATCATTATACCCATGTATAATGTGCATCCTTATTTTTCTCTAAAAATTTTGGCAAAAAAAGTGCACAGTATACACGGCAAAATATGGTGACTACTAACTCAAACACCCTTTATTTCATGTACCTGATCTTGGTGTTTGTTTTCCTTCCTCAGTCATATCAAATCTATGCTCAGAAATGCCATCTTCATTCCCCAAGAACCTCAGCAGAGACGGCTATTAATGAGCCTGTGTGCAGTCTTCACCTAGAACCTCCAGGGAAATCAAGAGCCCAATAAGAGCAGCAGCATTTCTTTAAACAATTGTTTTTTAACTGTTGAATTAACTCTGATGGGCCATGTGCATTTCATAGATAAATGGAAATGGTGTCTTAATATCTTTCTTTTTTTTCTTGCAAAATGTTAAGCAGGTTATTCAAGTAAAAAAATTTTTTTTACAGAAACAAAAATAAAAATTCAAAGGGTTTATGCCAAAAAGTAAACCAGTCCTTTGCAGCCTATTTGTTTCTGGGGTGTAAAGCCACAAAGAGGGCAGTTAGGCAGTAGATAGTCCCTCCCATGGTGGCTCAGGCAGGCCTTATTTCAGGTGAATGGGCACACCATTGATTTCTGGAAAAGCTTCAGCTCAGGAACTTTGCTTTTCCTAGTATGATGTGTACTATAACTGGAAGTCAGATTAGTTGGTGTGGCAAATATAATAGGTGGAGCTTGTGTGGAAACCATAGGTTTTAATCCCTGTGGGCTATAGGTGTAGGAAGCCCATGCTCCCACCAATTTCTGTGTGAAACCCCTAAACTTGTAGTACATGATGTTCTCTTTCCAGCTACTCATAGCCTCTTCCTGTCTTCACTGTAAATGACACCTTATAATTCATGTCAGTTTCAGAGAAAACTTCAAGGTGAAAATGAGTAGCAGTTGAAAAGCAAACACATTACTAATATGTTCACATTTGGTCAAAATGTCTAGTATTTTAGTTAAACTGAGTATGGACTGAGTATAGCCTTTAGGCTAAATTAAAAGTTACGTCCAACAAAAGGCATTAAACTTTTAAGTGGGATGAAAAGCAAAGGCCTGATCTCAGAGGTTCTTGGAAAAACAAGAATTATTGGGAACTTAAGTGTCTGGGGCTCAAGCCTTGGGTGGTGGTCTCATGTCTCCACATAGGAGCAGAAAAACACTTGGCATTTCCAGAGCCAAAGCTAGGGTGGAAACATAAAAGTTTATACATTGAGCAGACACATTCTAGGTGCTAAAAATATGAAAATAATGGCTGCTCATACTGAGCTCTTCTCTCAAGGACTCCATGAGGTGGTGCTATAATGTCCTCTTTTATGGAAGAGAAAATAGGCTTGAGAGGTTGAATAAAATAGCACACAGACCACAGGGACTGATCCTATCTGCGCTGGAGCTGTTTCTGCAATGGTCCTGCCCAGTATGCAGTGTGGTGTGAAATGGAGGATGAGCTCTCCCAGGCCAAAGGGTCCTTGGACCCAGAATGGGGACCTGTGATTCTGAGCTGAGCCAGTCACTTCCTACATGTGCTGCTTGGATCTCCCACCTTTGGTGTGTGGATAGTTCTTTACTGGTCTCCCAGGTAAGGGTTCATAACTTGAGGTGGTTGTGCGCAAAGAAGTGAGTATAAGAATATAATTGTTTTTTAGGGGAGAAGCATGAAGCATCAACAGATATTTAAAGGGGTGTGTGAGCCAAAAAGCAGTAATAAACCCTGTTCAGATCGGAGGAGAGAACTTTCTAGAGCAGGCTGGGTGGTTGTGACAGTTTCAAAAGGAATGACTCAGCAAATACTACCTTTAAAATGTTTTGTTTTTAACTGACATAATTTCAGGCTTGATGGAAAATGTGCAAGAGGACAAAGAATTCCCAGATACCCTTTATCTCTGTTCTCTAAATATTAATATTTTACACATTTGCCTTTTTCTTGCTCTCTACACACATTATACATACATGTACACACACTTTTCTGAACAATTTGAAAGTAAGTTGCAGATACTGTTCCTATACCCTTAATGTTATGGTGTGCATTTCTTAAATGTTCTTACCTCGCCACAGTACAATGATCAAAATCACGTAAGTTAACATTGACCCAGTGCTGTTATCTGATATACAGACCTAATTCACATTTCACTAATTGTTCTAACATTGCCCTTTATAGCATAAGAAAATCAAGATCAAGCATTGTGTTCAATTGTCATGCTTCCTTAGTCTCTTATGATCAGAAACTGCCCTGGTCTTTCTTAATGCAGACATTTTTTACAAGTACTGGCTAGGTGATTTGCAGAATGTCCCTGAACCTGAGGGTGCCTGTTGTTTCCTGTTCAGCAGTCTGTTAGGTACTTTGGCAGAAATACCACAACATGATGCTGAGTTCTTCTCAGTCCATCATTTAGGAAGTGCATGCTGTCCACTAGTCCCATTTCTAGCAAATTTAACTTTGATTTTTTAGTTTTTGCAAATACGTGTTTTGTGGGGAGATTCACTGAGTTGATGTAATATTCTGTTACTCCTCAGACATTCCAACACTAATTTTAGCATCCAAACAATGTTCTTTTGGTCTGCTGCTGTGAAGAGGAAAGCTGTCCAGGCTTCCTTGAGGGAACCTCTTTTAAAGCTGGGTTAGCAATGCCTGTTCTTTTTTTGTGTGGTGATACACTGAGCACTGAGCTCAAGAGACAGCCTGGTGTGTTAAGTAGTAGGTCTTTCACACCTGTCACCCTTCAGTAAAGTGCTGGCTAGTGTTCCTGCATTCCCACTGCTGCTTCAGGACATAGCAGCAGTGTCATAGGAAAGCCGAAGTACTTCAGTCTGGCTCCAGTTACTCGGTGCTTTGTAGCTTTTGCATCTCAATATTTACCAGAGGTATCAGATGACAAAAAGAATAAAGGATTTGTTAGCTACCTAATGTTACATAAGAAACCACCACAAAATCTAGTGTTTTAACACTATAGTCATATATTTTCTCTTTGGGTTGTATGGGTTTTCCAGGTGGTTCTCTCCACATGGTGCCTCCTGGGTCACTGGGAAAGCAGCCAATACCTGGGAGTTCAGATGATAGTGCTGATCTGTCTTGGTCAGTCTTCTCCCAGGTGGGCCTCTGCATGGGGTTGCTTAGTCTGCCTCATAACATGGAGTCTGGGCTCCAAAAAGAAGCATTCTTCTGAAATTCCAGGAAAACAAACTTCAATTGCAAGTGCTTATGAAGCCTTTGCTTGTAACATACATACTACTGGCCCATTGGCTGGAACCAGTCACATACATGCCCAAGCTTCTAGTCCGCATGGGAGGGCTTCAAAAGGGACAAATACCAGGATATGTTCATGAGGGGGGCCCCCAAAGTGCAGTCAGCCACAAAAGGCCACTACAGAAATGTCATCTAAAATAACACCCAGATGGCAGCAGCCCAGCTGAGACTAGCTCCCCTTTGGGTCCTCTGGGTAGGCTATAGCTAGTAGATTCCTCACCCATGCTGAGGATTTTAGTAAGAGTGCTATTAGTGGCCATAGTGCCAAAGTCCTGGGGTGGGCACAGTCTTCTGCTTTTTATTTTGTCTCTGGGCCAGTCTCAAATGGGAATGGGACAGAAGAGTGAGGCAGATGAGGTGAGAGGGAGGCCTTTCCCTGAGGCCTAGCTGTGGTTATTCCTCAGAATCTGGAAAGGCCTCCCTTTATACCCATCCTATAGTAAATGGCCCCTCCCCCTTTTAAAGTTTTATTGAAATATGATTTACATACTATAAAATTCACTAATTTTAAATGTACAATTCAGTGATTTTTTTAGTAGATTATTACAGAGTTGTATAACCATCACCCAGTCCAGCATTAGGACATAGGGCTGAAAAGATCCCTGGTGCTCATTTGCAGTCAGCCCCACACCTACCCCAGCCCTAGATAAGCTAATCTGTATTCTGTCTATAAATTTGCCGTTTCTAGACAACATATTTAATGACATTTTTTTGCTTTACCTCAACTTGTGGTTTCTGTTATCAGCTACCAGAGTTTTCTCTAACCCAAAAGAGCCAATCACTTTAGATATTTTGATATAAAGCCTCCCAGGCCTTTTGTTTTATGCACATAAACCTTTGCAATTGCCAACTTTTTTCACATACTACTTTTTAAAATTAACTGTGATCATACTTTATATCTTGTTCTATTATATATATTTTTTCTATTTTTTAAGTGATCACAAAGAGCATTCTAAGTTATCAAACATTGAAAAAAAATCATGTATGATACAGTTGTATTTTATTACAGGAGTGTACCATGATTTTAAAAATCCCCCTTGTTTTCAATTTTACTATTGTAAAGAATACTGTACTAAACATTCTTGGAACTAAATCTGGATGAATATCCATGACTTTTTCTTTAGAACACATCCCAAGAAGTGGAATTGCTATATTAAAGGAGATACAATGTCTCCAAGTGCAATGAATAGTAATAATAATGTCTATTGTTTACTGAGTGTTTCTCATGTGCATGCACCATTCTGAGAGCCTTGAATAACTCAGAAATATATTTAAATCTCACAGTAGTTCACTGAGGGGGGTACTATTATAATTCTCATTTTTTCTCAGTGAAAAAAACTGAGGCACAGAGAAATTTATAGTAACTTGCCCAAAACTTCACAGCTAGTAACTGACAGAGCCTGAGTTTGGCTCTAGAACCTTTAACCACAAATTTTTTTTTTTTTTATTTATAATTCAACCCATTGTACTATATCTACAATTCTTACTTTTTAATAAACAATTTATGTAGTTAAGGAGAAATTTCGGAGCAGAATTAGAAAACTACACTTCTCACTTTAAAAATTACTACTATGAAGCTAACATGATCAAGGTAATGATAACTTTTATGAGGCCAGCATTATCCTCAAACCAGTCAAAGACATTACAAGAAAAAAAACTATAGACCATTAATTTTTAATTTTTTATCTCATGGCACACATAAACTAATTACTAAAATGCTCCAGCACTCCAGGAAATATATTTTTTGTTAATCTGACCAAAAAGGTATAATTTTAATTCATTCACACTGCATGACTATTGTATTAACTTGTCATTTTTTAAAATTTGACAATCTAAGGGAAAAAGGTCAGTGTCCCTGACTAGTCAGATATTGCATGCTTCAAAAATTCTTGTGGCATATCAGTTGAAAACTGCTGCTATAGAACAATATTTCTCATAAATATAGATGCAAAAATCCTCACCAAAATATTAGTAACACATTCAATTTTTTAAGAATTACCAATCAGGACCAAGTGGGATTTATCTCAAGTATGCTAGATTGATAGGTTCAACATCAGAAAATCAATTAATGTAACTCATTACATCAACAGGCTAAAGAAATCACATGATCACATCCCATGATGCAGGAAAAAGCATTTGACAAAATCCAACACTCATAATTATGATAATTAAGCAAAGAACAAATAGTGGGGAACTTCCTGAACTTGGTAAAGAATATCTACAAACAGCGTACAGCTCAACATTTTGCTTCATGGTGAGAAACTAGAAATTTCCAGCTAAGGTCAGGAATAAGACAAGAATGTTCTTTTGCACCATTCCTTTAACACTGGTCTAGAAGTTCTAACTAATGCAATAAGAAAATGAAATAAAAGGTATACATATTGGCACAGATAATAAAACTGTCTTTTTTATAGTGACATTATTTTGTGGAAAATCTGAAAGAACTGGTCCCTTACCTCCTCAAAAGGAACTAATAAATGAATAAATAGCAAGACTGCAGGATACAAGGTCAGTCAGTTACTTTTCTATCTGCCAGCAATGAACTAGTGGAATTTGAAATTAAAAAGCACAATACCACTCCCAAATAAAACACTTAGGTATAGCTCTAACAAAATGTACAAGATGTTTATGAGGAAAATTACAAAACTGTGATGGAGGAACTCAAAGAAGAAAATAAATGGGAAATGGTTCTGTTAATGAATGGAAAAAATATTGTCAAGATGTCATTTCTTCCTAACTTAATCTATAGATTCAATGGAGTTTCAAAATCACAACTTATTATTTTTTTGGACATCAACAAAATGATTCTAATTTTATATGAAGAGCCAAAACACCCACAATACCCAAAACAATATTGAAGGACACAAAGTTGGAGGACTCACATTATACTATAAAGCTATAGTAATTCAGACACTGTGATATTGGTAAAAAAAAAACAAAACACAAATTATGGAATAGAAGCCAGAAATAGACCCACATTAATATAGCCAACCGATATTTGACAAGGAGCAAAAGCAATGCAGTGGAGAAAACATGTCTTTTCAACAAATTGGTGGAACAACTAATATCCACATTAAAAAAAAGAATCTAGACTTAGAACTTACACCCATCACAAAAATTCAAATGGGTCATAAACATAAAGTGTAAAGTGCAAAACTAAAACTCCTAGAAAATCTGGGAGGAAATTTAGATTTTGAGAATGAAGGTGAGTTCTTAGTTACAAACCAAAGGCACAATCCATGAAAGAAAAATTTCATAAGCTGGACTTCATTAAAATTAAAAATATCTCCTCTGTAAAAGGCACTGTCAAGAGATTGAAAAGACAAGCCTAACATTGACAGAAAGTCTTTGCAAAGCACACATCTGATAAAGGACTGTTACCCAAAATAGTCAAAGAAATCTTAAAACTCAACAATAAGAAAATGAACAACCTAATTTGGAAATGAGCAAAAGACTGAACTTCTGGCCAAGATGGAGGCATAGATAGATACACTGCCTGATCACACTACCAGAAGAAGAAGAACAAATTTAAAAAAAAAAAAATCAGAACTGACAGAAAGTCAAACTGTACGGAAGTCCGACAACCAAGCACTTAAAAAAGAAACATTTATCCAGACTGGTAGGAGTGGGGAGACTGGCAGCCGGGCAGAGAAGACTGGAGGCAAGACGGTGGCTGACAGAGTGGGCGGTCCCATATTTGCGTGCAGATAAACTAGGAGGAACAACTGGGGAGCAAGACAGACCATGCAACCCAGGGTTCCCATGCTGATAAATAAAGCCTCAAAACCTCTTACTGAAAAAACCTGTGGGGATTGAGGTGGCAGGAGAAACTCCCAGTCTCACAGGAGTGTTTGTTGGAGAGACCCACAGGGTCCTAGAATGTACACAAACCCACCCACCTGGGAATCAGCACCAGAAGGGCCCAATTTGCTTGTGGGTAGCAGAGGAAGGGACTGAAAGCAAGCAGAGAACTGAACAAGCAGTATTGTTCCCTCTCAGAACCCTCCCCCACATACTGCACCACAATGCAGTGACCATGGGTTGCCCCACCCTGGCAAATACCTAAGCCTCCATCCCTTACTACGTAACAGGTGCACCAAAACCAAACAAACAAAAAAACCCGATCCAAATGAAAGAACAGATCAAGGTCCAGAAAAAAAAATACAACTAAGCAATGAAGAGATAGCCAGCCTATCAGATGCACAGTTCAAATCACTGGTAATCAGGATGCTCACAGAGTTGGTTGAGTATGGTTGCAAAATAGAGGGAAAAGTGAAGGCTATGCAAAGTGAAATGGAGGAAAACATACAGGGAGCCAACAGTGACACAAGGGAAACTGGGCTCAAATCAATGAAGTGGGCCAGAAGGAAGAAAGAAACAACCAAACAGAAAACAAGGAAGAAACAAGAATTCAAAAAAAATGAGGAGAGGCTTAGGAATCTCCAGGACATCTTTAAACGTCCCAACATCCAAATTATAGGGGTACCAGAAGGGGAAGAAGAAGAGCAACAAGTGGAAAACTTATTTGAACAAATAATAAAGGAGAACTTCCCCAGTCTGGCAAAGGAAATAGACTTCCAGGAAGTCCAGGAAGCTCAGAGAGTCCCAAAGAAGTTGGACCCAAGGAGGAACACACCAAGGCACATTGTAATTACATTACCCAAGATTAAAATGAAGGAGAGAATTCTAGAAGCAGCAAGGGATAAGGGGACAGTCACCTACAAAGGAGTTCCCATCAGACTGTCAGCTGATTTCTCAAAAGAGACCTTCCAGGCAAGAAGGGGCTGGAAAGAGGTATTCCAAGTCATGAAAGTCAAAGACCTCCATCCAAGATTGCTCTATCCAGCAAAGCTGTCATTTAGAATGGAAGGGAAGATAAAGTGCTTCTCAGATAAGGTCAAGTTCAAGGAGTTCATCATCACCAAGCCCTTATTATATGAAATATTAAAGGGACGTATCTAAGAAAAAGAAGATAAAAATATGAACAGTAAAAAGACAGCAAACTCACAGGTATTAACAAGCAGACCTAAAAGAAAAGCCAACTAAGCAAACCACTACAACAGGAGCAGAAACACAGAAATGGAGATCACATGGAGGGTTAGCAATAGGGGAGTGGGAAGAGGAGAGAGACGGACAAGGTACATAGAACAAGTAGCATAGACGGTGGGTAGAAAATAGGGGGAGGGCAAGAGTAGTGTGGCAAATGTAGAAGCTAAGGAACTTATGACTCATGGACATGAACTAAAGGGGGGAATGTGGGTGGGAGGGGGTGTGCAAGGTGGAGGGGAATGAAGGGGGAAAATGGGACAACTGTAATAGCATAATCAATAAAATATAATTAAAAAATAAAAACAAATAAATAGAATTGAAAGGCAGATAAAGAACTTCCTGGAGAAGAAAAAAACTAAAGGAGTTCATCATCACCAAACCATTATTATATAAAACATTAAAGGGACTTATTTAAAAAAAAGAAGATTAAAACTATGAACAATGAAATGGCAAAAATACATATCTATCAATAATTGAATCTAAAAAACAAACTAAGCAACCAAGAACAGAGACAGAATCATGCATACAGAGAGTATTCTCGTAGTTGACTGATGGGAGGGGGCTGTGGGGGAATGGGTGAAGAGGTGAGAGGATTAAGAAGTACAAATCAGTAGTTACAGAATAGCCATGGGGATGTGAAGTATAGTATAGGAAATGGAGTGGCCAAAGAACCTATGCCTTACCCATGGACATGAACAACAGTGTGGGGATTATCTGAGGGATTTGGGGGATGCTGGGTTGAGGCTGACAAAAGGGGGAAAATGGGACAACTATACTAGCACAATCAATAAAATATAATTTAAAAAAGAAGACATAGTAAGTGTTGAGGCACTGTGCAGTAATTAAAACCCTCATACATGGCTGGTGAGAAAGGAAAACAAAAACAGGTTGGCAGTTGTTCAAAATGTTAACCACAGAAGGCCATATGACTCAGTAATCCTCTCAGAATAAGGGAAAACATATGTTCACTGAAAGACTTTTCCATCAGTGGTAAATGCAGCATTATTCATAAGACTGCCTAGATTGAAACAATCCAAGTGTCTATCAACTGATGAATGGATAAACAAATGTGGTATATAAAGACAATGGGATACAAACCAGCAATAAAAAGGAGCGAAGCACTGATAAATACTGCAACACAGACAAAACATCATCCATCAAAACATTTCAAAACATTATGTTCAATGGAAGGATCCAAATGCAAAAGATCATGTTGTGTAATTCCTTTTATAGGAAATATACAGAAAAAGCAAGTCTACAAAGGCAAGAAAAGATTAGGGATTATCCAGTGTGGAGATAGGAATGGGGAGTGATTGTAAATGGGTACAAGGCTCCTAATTTGAAATGTTCTAAAATGGGATTGTGGTGATGGTTGTGCAACTCTGTAAATATGCTAAAATTGTCATGCACTTAAAATGGGTAACTTTTATGGTATGGGAATTATACCACAATAAAGTTGTTCATTTTTTTTAAATAAAGAGAAAGAGCAAGAAATCCCAGGCCCTTTGTGCTTCTAGTCTTCTCTTCTTGCTGTGTTTCTAACTCAGGAGAAGCACCACTCAATAGTCAATGTATTGCCCAAACTCAAATCTTGAGCCTTGATTTACTCCACCCTTCTCCCTCCTGGCCAATCAGGACCAATTTCTTAGTTCAACTTTTTAAATGTGTAACTCTGACCCACCCTCTTCACACTTTTTCTGTCAACTTCTTTGGGAAGGTTTTGCCTTAATTACTGTGCTGGCCTTCTTATTGTCTTATTTTCAATTCATCTTCCATTTTGCATCTAGGTGGTTGTTCTTCTTTAAAATAAATCAAATGTTTTGTATGTAAATTAATACAACACAATATAGAACATTTTTGAAACAAAGGAACAACATAATTTGACACTCTAAATTTGCTTTCATTGGGGGATAAGTTTATTTTTTAACTATTATGTAATCATAGCGCATACAGAGTTTTGTGTCCTACTTTTATTACTTCATGTTATATCACAGTCACTTTTTTCAAGTTGCTAAATGGGTTTCATGACCAATTTTTAGTGACTATTTTTTTAAAGATTTTATTTATTATTTTTAGAGAGAGAGGAAGGGAAGGAGAAAGAGAGGAAGAGAAACATCAATGTGTGGTTGCCTTTCACATGCCCCCTATTGGGGACCTGGCCCACAACCCAGGCATGTGCTTTTACTAGGAATCTAGCTGGTGACCCTTTGATTCACAGGCCTGCTCTCAATCCACTGAGTCACTAGCCAGGGCTAGTGACTATCTTCTTAATTATTCTTTTATTGTTCCTCATTAAGATTTCTGCTTTTATAAATAACATTATAGTAAAGCTTGTCAAAATTTATTATAGAGACCTTACGCAAGACAGAAATCATGTGGTCTCGTAGGAGGAGCTCTCACACCCTTTGTTGGTTGGGAAAGCCCTACAGGAAGAACTCTGCAGTTACAACAGAGTTCTATGGTTATAACAGCCCCTCCCCTTAACTCCCTGCAACCCACTAAAAAAACCTCCTTATCTCTCTTCTTGTTTGTGGCTCATGGCTGCATATACCATACTGCAGTCTTTGTTTTTTGTTTTGTTTTGTTTTTAAATAAATCTTTTTTGTTAGTCATCTTTTGTTTATGGTCAATAACGTATTTGTTCTTAAGGCTTTTTGTCATGCATTTGATTTTTTTTTTTACTTCTGGATTAATTCCCAGAAATGAAGTTCTTGATTCAAAGTCTTTAAACATTTTTGTTGCCAATTTTTATTGCCAATCTGATCATTAATCCATTAAGGTACCAATCTCACCTCAAAATTACCAGGACAGGTATTATCACTTAAAGTATTTTTTCCAAATTTTTAAATAGGCAATAATTTGTCATTTAAAAAACTATTAGTGTGGTTGAACATTTTCCATTGTTTGTTTTCTAGTAGTATTTCTTCTTTTAAAAATTGCATCCTTCATCTATTAATCTCAGGGGGATAGGGGAGTCTTGATGTTTCTCCACTTATTTATATGAGTTATTTGAAGTGGTGATTCTCATCTGCGTCTAAGATGGCTGGTTCCATCTGGGGAATTTGTGGGGAAGGTCCATCAAAAGTATTTTGCATGACTATTAAAGAGGGATGTGGTGTGGGGACAGAGGGTAAGGAGAGGGAGAAACCAAGGTAAAAACAAAACAATCCAAAGGCAGATTTTGCAGCACTTTTTCCAGGCCCTCGGGTCCTCACCCAACTGCCGTAGTTGTTTCTGAGTCCTGGGAGAAAGGGCTGTGAGGGAAAACTTGGCATCTAATTCTGCCTCTGAGGGCCTTTTGCTCTACCTGCTTAGTCCAATTCGATCTTTCATCTTCCTCCATTATTGGTCTATGAAGGCCTGGTCCTGAGACAGGGTATGTGAGGAAATAGCTGCAATCAATAAAAATTACAGGAACTGTCAAGAAGATTGTAAGACAATTCCCACCACTAGATTTATGGCTTAAAACTGGCAGGCACCAGCTTAATCCAACATGGCAACTGATTTCTCTTAATGGTATCTCCTAGCCTCATTATACACTCATCATAAAACATTAGCATATTAAACAACACACCCTCAGACACCATGATCAGAAAGGATATAAAATGGCTTACAGAAATTATCTGAGAAATCTGCACCCCTTTCCCTGGAAGATCCTGAATATTCCTCCCCCTTATCGAATACCCTATCCCCCGCCACCAATTAAATGAACCTCAATAAAGGAAGCAAATTCCACTAAAAGCAGGCCTTTTCTGTCTCACTGCTTCACTAATAAATTCACTTTCACTTTAAACTGTATGCTGGTTTGACTCTGAATTCTTCTTTCCTGCATGAAGCCAAGAACCCACAATGGGTTGTGGCCCCTTGGGTCCATTAATCCCCAAAATGCCTGCGTTACTCTCAGCCTAGTGGCCACCCCAGGAACCCCACTTCTCCAGGCTTGCTCCAGACAATGGATTGTTCCATGACAATGGATTGTTCTTTCTCTCTATCCAGCCCAGGCACCCTTGTGAACCTCTTGGAAATTTGTTTTCTCTCCTAATTCTCTGGCCATTTGAGTCACAGAGGTGTGTGGCAGAAATATATAAAAAACTTGGTCTCTGGACCATTTAGACTTGAATCCTGCACATGCCACTTGCTGGTTGTGCTTCATTTTCCCTAATTTGCTAAAAATATAGCACTTGTGATAGCTTGTGAAGTACCTAGCATTTTGCCTGGTAGCTGGTGGGCACTCACTAATGGTGGCTAGAGGAATGGAAGAAACACTAGTTAAAATGGGGCTGGAACTCTGTAAATCTCAGCCTTGGCTGCAAAAACTTCAGTATCAGTCCCATCCTCAGAAAATTTGATGTACAGTTGAATACCTGAACTACATGTGTTTGAACCTTGTGGGTCCACTTATACACAAACTTTTTTCAATAAATACTGTAAATTTTTATACATGATATTCTTAATAACTTTTTCTCTAGTTTATTGTGTACAGTATATAATATACAACATATAAAATATGTATACATTGAACATTCATGTTATCAGTAAGGCTTCCAGTCAACAGTAGGTTATTAACATAGTTAAGTATTTGAGGAGTAAAATCTGCATGCAAATTTTCAACTGCACGGGTGGGAGGGTGAGGGTTGGGTGCTCCTAATGCCCTTCATTTGTTCAACAGTCAACAGTAGTTGGTCTAGGGGGTAGCCCAGGCATAGGGATTTTAAAAACTTCCCAGCTTAGGTGATTCATCTAGATGGCTGAGGTTGAGACCACAGGCTGGAGGGACTAATCAAGCGTGAAAATCTGTGCACTTTCTCTCACACCCCTCCCCACCCCACAATTCCATGCCTCTGTTTAACCTTGGTCCTTGCAGAACTCCTAGGTATGAGGTTCCTCATCTCACTTTGAGAACTGCATTTCTCCTCTAAGCCTGAAGGCCTGTCTGAGCATTTGGTAGCAGACCTGCTCTGAATGAAGCAGGAGATCCCACTTTCTCCTTTTTAAGTAGAGCCTCTTTAAGTAGTACTAATTAAGTAGAAAGTGTTTAATTTCATTTTAGTCTCACAACCACTTTTATTCTTATATCATATTGGTGGTTGTTCTTTTACTTCCTGTACTTCTGTAGGCAGAAAACTAGATTCACAGGCTTTTGTATCTAAACACTTGGGGCACCTTGGAGAATCCTGGATGTAAAATGATTTTGGGGAAAAGCAAGGTTTACTCCCCAAGCTTGCCAGAGATTCTGGGGCTGGTGAAGATGAGGCTGAGATGGAGAAGATTATGCAGGTGGATTAGACAGCATGTTTAAGGCAAGCAAGTAAGCCCTAACTCAAACTGGCTCAAACCACCACCACCACCACCCTCACCACCAATTACTGTCTCACCCAGCAGAAGTCCAGAAGCAATATGTCCATGGTCAACTACGTGACCTTGGAAAAGTTACTTAAACTCAGTTTCTTCATCTGTGAAAAAGGTTTGTTGCATGTACAATCTGTAACATAAAGAAAGTATTTTATAAACATTAACTACTTCATTGATTGCTCTTTGCTATGGAACAAACAAATGCAAAAATGTTAGTGGTCAGTAGTAGAAATAAGTATTTCTCATGTGTTGCACATGGGTGGGGCTTGGCTGGGCCACTCTAACTCAGACTGTGCCCACAGTCAGGTTAGGCTCAGGTCCACAGGTGTTCCTTCTGGGTCCCAGGGCAAAACTGCAGCCTGTACAACAGGGATGCTATGTAAAGTATTTTATTTTTAATGCAGTTAAGTTCAAAGTATTTTCTAATTTCTATTGTGACATTCTCTTTAACCCATGGGTTGTTTAGAAGTGAGTCATTTAATTTCTCTATCTTGGGGGAATGTCCATATACCTTTCTGTTATTGATTTCTGGTTTAAGTCTCTTGTGATCAGAGAACATAATTTGTATCAATGTTAAATTTCTGAAATGGATGACTATGCTGTGGCTATGTTACAAAACAGCTCTGGTCTTAGAAAATGCATACTGAAGTATTTAGGGGTAACTTGCCATGATGTATTTAACTTATCCTCAAATGGATCAGGAAAAAAACTGTGTGTGTGTGTGTGTGTGTGTGTGTGTGTGTGTGTGTGTGTGTGTGTAGAGAGAGAGAGAGAGAGAGAGAGAGATTATGAGCCAGTGAGAGAGAGGGAAAGAATGAGTGAATGAGTGAGGGTGGGGGAACATGTACAAATATTACAACTCAAGGATAACAGTGGGTAAATCTGGGTAAAACATATATAGGTGTTCTTTGTACTCTTTTTGTTTTTGCAACTTTTCTCTAAGTTTGAAATTATTTCCAAATAAGATAGACAGGAAAAGCTAATTCTGCTCCCACTCCAATCCTCCAAGTCTGTATCCTTCCATATTGTCTCCTTAGCCACAGACACATGCTAATATTTACCCACTTAGATGGGATTTTGTTGCTTTGTATAAATGGGATCATTCTTAGTGTATTAATTATTGTGTAGCTTAATTTTCTCTCTTAATAAATCAAATAGATTTGTCCAGGTCAAAAAGCATAGGTTTAATTTCCTTTTAAACAGAGCTGAAAAACATTCCATAGGTGTATAAATATCACAATTTCTTCAACCATCCCCCTATTGATGACAGTTTTCCATTTTGGGCCACCAAAAATCATCCTTGTACATAAAACCCATTTTATTGGAGCTGAATACTTTGTGATTCAGTTTTGAAATTAGAATTTCAATCTGTCAAGCAGCACCACAAATTCTTCCCAATCCGTTATGTTCAGAGATCTTCTGCAGCGGGAGTAAGGCTGATTTCCAGAGACCATCTGCTCACGCCTCATGTCCTGTAGCAGGCAAGCCTGGTATTTTTCCAGAGCAGGATGGAAGCAGCCTCTCAGAGGCTAGCCACACCACGTTTCTCTTTCAACATGAAGACATTGTTGAAACCTGTCTACTGTCTTGTGGCAGATGCCTCATCTTTATATGGCAGATGAGTCCCACATTACCACATGTTGACCAAACTTCACACATCCTTTCTCAGCTAGTTCAAGGGTGCCTGCTAATTGTATAACTTTAAAAAGGTTTTGCTAGAGATTTTAGGCAGAGCCCAGGCTTTTGTAGGTGGGGCTACATATGGTCCGTAAGCAGCCAGTTAGATGCTCAAGAGGAGTCAACTTCTAGCACAAATAATTTAGCAGAGATCATAGTTTTGATCTCCACATAGACAAAATGCCTTACACCAGGAATAATAGTTAACATTCATGGAATGTTGTTTCATGTCAGGCACTGAATTAAACACTTTTACAGACCACCTCATTTAATTCCTTGCACAACGCTGTTGTGTAACACTGGTCTATCACTTACCTACTGCTACAGTATTTCTACATAAAACCATGCCAAAATTTGTGGTCTAATACAGTAACCAACTATATGCTTGTGATTCTGTGAGTGAATAATTTGAGTTGGACAGGACTTCTGGTCTCATCTCGGCACCCTTATGGGTCTGGGGCAGCTGCAGTTCAACTAAGGAGATCGCTTCTGATAGTTGGCTGGCTGTTGACTGGAGCAATTGGAATTTTTGATCCATCTAGTATGTCATCCTTCAACAGGACTAGCCTGGGCTTGTTTATGTGATGGGGGCAGGGTTGAGAGTGGGAGACAGGTAGAGAAGAAGAGAGAGAAAGACAAAGGGTGCCAAGGCTTGTTAAACTCTAGCTCATAGCTGGCACATCATTTTGCCACATTCTATTGGCAAAGCAAGTCGCAAGGCCAGCCCCAATTCAGGAGATAGGAAAATAGACTTTTATCCCTTGATGGGAGGAGCTACAGTCACATTACAAAGGGCACTGATACAAGGAGGAGTGAAGGTTTGCCACCATTTTGATAATTTACTTCACTGGCTTTTGCAGGTCAGAAGAGCAATGAACTAAGAGGTTACTTGAAATTATCTAAGCTCACAAAGCCAAGTGTCACGTCTGAACCTGAGAAGTCAGACAGCAGCACATAAGCATTTAGCTCTCCTGTCTGTCTGTGTCTGTAAAGGCTTCCTGACTATTGTGACCCTTATAATCTTGTCCTCTCTGAAAATCCCCAGCACATCCCATCAACCTCAAGCAGAAAATCATTGCCAAAGATCCTTATCTCCTTGAAGGAGAGATGTATGACAAGTTGAAGGTATCATGCAGGTGGGTTTGTGGATAAATAGCTTGGTAGGTGACTGGGGAGTTGAGTGGATATGCTGGGTGAGTGATTGGCTACAAAGATGGATGGGAGATGAGTGGTGGCCAAGCAGATGATGTGAGGGGCCCGAGGGCAGCTCTAATCTCATCTATGCTTGGGTTTTACTAAGGGTGAGGGGTGTGAAATAAAGAAATCTGAGCCTCCTTATTGCCTCTCTTGGGCCCTTCTGGTTGAGGGCCTGAGGTCTGAGGTCTCCACCATGATGAGAGGCCTTTCCAGTCAGGGAGACATGAGCAACTTTGCACCTCTGAGCTGGAAAGGTGAGGGCAGGGCCTTCCTTCCTTTCAAGGAGAAAGTGCCCAGAGTCAATTTTATTCTTCAGTCTTAAGGTTTGGGCTGATAAATTTCCATGTCTCTAGCTCTATGTAGAGTGTCAGGATTCTTATGAGAACTCTTACCTTAAAGGAGTTTACAGCCTGGGCACCCCCTCAAAGGGCCTTGTGAAAAGTCAGGAACTTGGCCTCTAGGCTCAAGTCTTGGCTGATGAACAGATAGAGGCCTTCTCCATCCCTCTTTGTGGGGTCACCTAAATGACTACATTGTAGATACTACATCTGTGACCGGGTTTCTGGTCAAGGACCCCAGCCCAACCCAATGGGGTTTGTGGGAAAGGCCTTGACTCTAGCCTAGAAGCTGCCAGCACTTATCTGGGGCTGCCTGCGAAGTGAGGCCATCAGTGTTGCCCCTAAATACACTGGTTCATCCCTCATCCAGGACCCCATTTTGTCCCATAAAACTCTGGGGAGACAGGATTGGGGCCAACGGACCCTCCAGCTCCCAGAAGGACCTATTGTGATAACCTCCCATATGAGGCCTCAGGAAGCTGCTGTCTGAGCAGCTTCCTTCCAACACCACTATGCTCTTTTTCTTTTAAAATTTTATATTATTTTTTTAGTCTACTTGATGATTGTTTTTACCTAGTTATACCAGATGCCTTGATGAAGACAGCAGCCCTATCCAGTACTGCAGCAGGTTTCTTGCACCTCTCCCAGTCAGTACTCTCCAAGGTCATTACTTTTCTGACTTCTATCCCCATAGATGACTTTTGCCAGCTTTTGACCTTCGTATAAATGGAATCATCCTTTATCCCATGCTTTGCTGTGGTTATATGCATTGTTAAGTTGCACTACTCTCTTCCCAACAGGACTGGAGCTTCTTGAGGGGGTAACTAAGTCTTAATCACTTCTATGCTCATTCCCATTTCTCCCAGTCTCACATAGAACAGGCTGTGCAGTGGATGTTCTTTCATTGAAGGCCAGCTTGCCTCTCCACAGCACAGGGTGATGGGTAAGAGAATAAGCTGCCTACATTCAAATCCTTACACTCTAACTTTCAGCTGTGAGGCCTTGGGCAAGTTACCTAACCTCTCTGTACCAAACCAGGAAGAATAATTGTACTTGCCTTATAGGGTCATTGTGATAATTAAGTGCATCAATATTTAAAGTTATCCCAAGTGTTTGGAACATAGTGGGGCTATATAACTGTTTTTTAAATGAAGACATGAAAAAACATATACTTACACCTCAGCAGCTGAAGGCAGGGCTAAGCCCTCATTTTTTAACTACATCCTCCTGAGTCAGGGTTGGTAATCTACAGCCTGCCAGTCACCAGTTTTTGTTAAATAAAGTTTTATTGGCACATAGCCATACCCGTTGGTTTGTGTGTTGTCTATGTCTCCTTTCAGCTACAAGCCTAAAACATTTATGTCTGAACTTTTTCAGAATAAGTGTATTGATTCCTGCCCTGAGTTTTGTAAACCCTGCATAAACAAGATTATACTGTAATTTTAATGCAAACTGCTTTGACCTGGGGTGGTGGGAGGGGTGGTTTCTGTGGAATTTCCATGTTTAAATGCCTCAGTTATCCTCTGCCTGAAAACCCCTTGGACTCCAAAAAGTCTCTGACTTTCATCCTGGTCCTTGAAAGCCTCGATGGGCCAAGCTTTTGGCGGTCCTTTGTTCAGGTAGGTGGTGTGGATTTGAGCTTATAATGTCTAAGAGTGGGGACGAGTGAGGAGAGAGCAAACATACCTTCTGGGAATTAAAGGCCCACACAGAGAGAGACAGATAGCTGGTTCCCTCCTTGTCACAAGGGGCACAGTCACAAAACAGTCCTGTTTGAAGTAGGTTATTAAACGTTGGCTTCTGGGTGAAGCTCTGGCAAGCCTACCATTTTATCTAGCACTTTCCACCAAGCTTGTATTGCAGATTATTCAGGAAGGTGCCAGAGAAAAGTTGATGAGACTACGTAAGTCTGAGGCTGGTCTTAGCACGTTTACTCAGGGCCTTGCAGAGAATTGCCATGATGCTATTCCTAGCAATAGACCTACCCACTGTTCACAAGATAACTTAACAGGCTTCTGCCTTCCCAGACTAACTCATGACTTTGCCTTATTTCTTGGGTCCCATTGCCTTACTTGAGGGGAGGCATGCAGGGGGAAAAGGGTAGATGACTTTAGCATTTCTGTGGAAAAATCCACTCAAGTATCACTGGCTGGTGAAAATGGATTTTGGAACAAACTTTCTGGAAAGCAAATTGACAGTATGTATCAAGAACCTTAAAATAGTCATAGCCTTTGACAAACCTGTCAAATTATACTAATTAAATGATGCCTTTGTTAGTCAGCTATTACACTATCATGCTATGTATCAGCATGTGTAACATGCTGTGTAACTAACTGCAAACTCAGTGATTTACAATAATAAACAGTTTTCTTGCACATGAGTGTCAAGAACTGTGAAAGGTTTGAGATTTTACCTTATTTCCAAGTTAACAAATTAGCCTGTGTGTTTCATGGAGGCTGGTAGGAGACATGAGTCTTCTGGGTCAAAGATGAAAGATAGTCTATTAATCAAAGTGATAGTTGTAGCAGAGTATGAGTTTGCACTAGTTCTTCAAGTTCCAGTCTTCACAGGACAACACAGTTAGGGCCAGGTGATACTTGCACATACAGTAAATTGCAAAGAAATGCAAACAAATTGATTCAAGGTAGATTATAGACAGAAATATAAAAGGCAAAACAATAAAGCTTCCAGAGGTATTCTTGAGATAGGCAAAAAACATTAATCATAAAGGAAAAATTGATTAATTGGACTTCATTAAAATATATTTGGTGTAGCTTGATAACCTTTCCACCTCTGCTGGTGGGGAACAGGGACTCTGAAATATTTCAGAAGTTGAAAAAACACATAGAGAGGCCGTTTTAGTAAATTAACCAGGTAGTACTGGCAAAACTACTAACTGACTCTCCTCAGCTTTCTGACTGCTGGCTAATGCTCTCCACTCTGTACCACAAGAGCACAGTGGGAAAAGGAGGAACATATGGAATCAAACACCTGAGTTGGGGGCCTGATTCCATTATTTACTAGTTTTTAACCTGCATGTGACCCTGGAAAGTTATTTAACCTTGCCCAAGTTCAGTTTTCAGTGCACACAACAGCAATATTAATACACAGTTCTGTGGTTGTTGTCAGGAATAAATAGGACAATGTAAGGAGGGCTCATGATACATTGTTGGGCTGAAAGTGTGAATAATAACAATAACAACAACAACAACAACAATAATAATAATAATAATAATAATAATAATAGCTATCCCCTTCTTATTTCCTCCATCCAAACTGGCATGCTGCTGGCTATAGTTAATCGTAGGTATCACTTGTGGATGACTCTCACCTTTATTGTGAGCTCTTTCTGGTTACCTCTTTTTGGTTCTCAGTCACTATGATTATTAGCACATCTGTTTCAGCATATGCATAGAGTGCCTGCCTGGTGCCACACTAGGGCCAGGGACAACAAGTCCCATGTGCCCTGCTGTCATTCTCTTACCTGGAGAGCAGAATGCACACTGTCCTTCCCCTTATCCTTCACATGTTCTTTCTCCCTAATGTCTCAGGACTTAACCACTCACCATTCTACCTGGAGTTCCTCAAGTCTTTGATGAATGAAATGTTTCTGTCATTTGCAGTTGGTGCATTCATGATGCTTGCCCAAATTGTCCTGCAGACTCCTGAGAGTAGAGACTGTCCCTTCTTCTCCCTCCACTACCGACCCCTCAAGCAGAGCCTCCACTCTGCACTTGATGGTCTAAACCATCAAGCTGAGACCTCATTGACCTGATCTTTGGCTCACAATAAAGGTGAGAGTCATCCACAAGTGATACCTATGATTAACTATAGCCAGCAGCATGCCAGTTTGGATAAAGGGAAATAAGGGGATAGCTTATTATTATTATTATTATTATTATTACTATTATTCACACTTTCAGCCCAACAATGTATCATGAGCCCTCCCTACATTGTCCTATTTATTCCTGACAACAACCACAGAACTGTGTATTAATATTGCTGTTGTGTGCACTGAAAACTGAAGTTGACCTCATTGACCTTGTTGATTTCCTCATTGACCTGATTTTCTCCAAACATACTTTATTTTTGACAACTTGTTTCTCAAACACCCAAGGATACAACATGCTCCTTAAATGACTTCAATCAACTGTGACAGGGCCATGAGGTGGAACATTCTTTCACAAAAGAACCCTGTGTCTCAGCACCAGATATGTCTAAAGTTGCCCACCTGAGAAAGTTTGTCATAGGTCTTTCTAGAACAGGCTTTATCCAGGGTTCACACCATGGCCTTCCATATTCTTATACTTCAAAAATTTCCTGGTCATGCCAAAACAGCCCTGATGGTCTATTCAGAACTAATTATTATGGTGAATGTACAGTCTCTCCTGGTATAAGATGAATTACCTAGTACAATAAATCTCCACAGCGGAGCTTCTAAGAAGTACTGACTGATGGTTACATTTTTGATGAGACCCATTGTTAGAAACTACCAGTGAAGTGAAGAAGGGAAGCTACAATCTAAAAGTGTGCAGCCCACTTCTCCCTTTCCTCATGGGGACATTGAGTGTGCTGTCTTAGTAATGATTCAGGAGGCCACAGTGTTAGATACCTGCAACACCACTAGAAGACTTCTACTTCAACAAGTTGGTCAGTTGAATATAAGCAGATAATTAACTGAAACTTGAACGTCTCACCCTCAAGAACTTTCCAACCCAGGTTTCCATATAATATCCAAGAGAACAATAAACTCACAGGCTGGGACAGCTCATGAGTCAGAACTAGACTGAGACTAGGACAGTATGTAACAAAACCATCTCATATGACTTCTCTCTCCATCATGTTTCACACCTGGGGAAACCAAGGCACCAGGAGATTAAGTGGTGAAGTCACCTTCCCTGTGGTGTTAGCATCTGGGAACAACTGTATAGCTTTCTCTCTGCATTAACTTCAAGGGTTTATTTCCATGGGGGAATACACTGGGGCTCTCTTCTCTTACTCATCTTAACAGTTCCAATTATGATAAAAAACATTTCTTAACATCTATAGAGCCATGGATTTAGGGGCTCCACAGCAGTAAAAAGACTTGAGGTAACAAAATATATCATTTATAAAAGCTCTAAACTAGGCAAAGCAACAGACAATTATTTTGTTTTACCAAGATTTGGAAATTAGAAGCAAACAAACCTTTTATTAAGACCAAAATGGGCTAACATTGTTCATATTCTTGGCTCATGTATACTTCTCTACCTATTGCCCTTGCTATAAAAACTATCAACTTCTACTTTTAATATGAAGATTTTTTGAAGACTTACTGAGATACAATTTATTTTTTTAAATTATATTTATTGATTACCTATTACAGTTCTCCTGATTTTCCACCCTCCACCCAGCACCTCCAACTCCCTCAGACAATCCCCACAACATCCTTCATGTCCATGGGCCATGCATATAAGTTCCTTAGCTACACCATTTCCTATACTGTACTTTACATGCCCATGGCTATTCTGTAACTACCTAGTTTTGTACTTCTTAATCCCCTCACCTTTTCACCCATTCTCCTAAAGCTCCCTCCCATTCGACAACCATGAAAACACTCTCTGTATCTAAGATTCTGTCTCTGTTCTTCTTGCTTGCTTAGTTTGTTTTTTAAATTCAATTGTTGATAGACATGTATTTTTGTCATTTTATTGTTCACAGTTTTGATCTTCTTTTTTTTCTTAAGTAAGTCCCATTAACATTTCATATAACAATGGTTTGGTGATGATGAACTCCTTTAGTTTTCTCTTGTCTGGGAAGCTCTTTATCTGCCCTTCAATTCTAAATGATCACTTTGCTAGGTACAGCAATCTTGGCTGTAGGACCCTGCTTTTCAATACTTTGAATATATCTTCCCAATTCCTTCTAGCCTGCAAAATTTCTTTTGAGAAATCAGCTGATAGCTTTATGGGAATTCCCCTATAGATAACTAACTGCTTTTCTCTTGCTGATTTTAAGATTCTCTCTTTATCTTTTACCTTTGACATTTTAATTCCAATATGTCTTGGAGTGGGCCTTCATGCATCAGTCTTTTTTAAAAATATATTTTATTGATTATGCTATTAGAGTTGTCCCATTTCTCCCCCATCGTTCCCCTCCACCCTGCACACCCCCTCCCACCCACATCTCCCCCCTTTAGTTCATGTCCATGTGTCATAAGTTTTTTAGCTTCTACTTTTCCCACACTATTCTTGCCCTCCCCCTGTCTATTTTGTACTCACTGTCTATGCTACTTGTTCTCTGTACCTTTCCCCCTTCTCCTCCCACTCCCCTGTTGCTAACCCTCCATGTGATCTGTATTTCTGTGTTTCTGTTCCTGTTCTACTTGTTTGCTTAGTTTGCTTTTGTTTCAGGTGTGGTTGTTAATATCTGTGAGTTTGCTGTCTTTTTACTGTTCATATTTTTTATCTTCTTTTTCTTAGATAAGTCCCTTTAACATTTCATATAATAAGGGCTTGGTGATGATGAACTCCTTGAACTTGACCTTATCTGAGAAGCACTTTATCTTCCCTTCCATTCTAAATGACAGCTTTGCTGGATAGAGCCATCTTGGATGTAGGTCCTTGCCTTTCATGACTTGGAATACTTCTTTCCAGCCCCTTCTTGCCTGGAAGGTCTCTTTTGAGAAATCAGCTGACAGTCTGATGGGAACTCCTTTGTAGGTGACTGTCCCCTTATCCCTTGCTGCTTCTAGAATTCTCTCCTTCATTTTAATCTTGGCTAATGTAATTA